>VMDO01004972.1:0-117574 GCA_007922755.1 Pedetes capensis | reverse complement strand
GTTGAGCCCAGTGCCTTGCACATGCTCTGTAAACGCTCTGCCACTGAGCTGCACCACCAGCCCATTTTCCACTTTCTATTTTGAGACAGGGTCTCACTAAATTGCACAGGCTGCCTCTGGCCTCCAACCTGCAATCCTCTTGCCTCAGCCTCCCTGTGGCCGGGATCAGAAGTGTGCACCACCACACCCGGCTTTTTGTTTGACTGTTTGAGACAGGGTCTCTATGTGGCCCAGGCTGGCCTCGAACTCATGATCCTCCTGCCTCAGCCTCCCCAGTGCTGGGAATATAAGTGTGCACCACCGTGCCCAGCTTTCCAATGGTCACTCCTGATGGCCCCTCCTCCAAGAAGCCCTCCCCCAATGCCTCCCAGAGATTTCCTCCCGCACCCCTGGACCTCACCAGCCCCATCCCTCCTCCTGCCACTGTGCTCTGTCCCAAAGGAGTGACATGGGTTGGGGTCTGGGGACACGTACCTGGGAGAGCCCTGGGCGGCCAAGGCCCTGGGCTGGCTGCCCCGACGCCTGCAGGAGCCTGAGTTTCGTTTCAGGGTCTGCTCGTCAGCCGGGCAGCGGGGCGGGCCTGCTGCCCCCAGCGGTTCCTGTTTCCTTCAGCAGGTGAGCCCTGGGGCGGGACCAGGAACCCAAACTTCCCTCTGCCTGCAGTTCTACCATGGCAACGGAGCCGCAGGTGGAGGGACCTCGGGCTCCCGCCTCGCCCTCCACAAGTGTTTACTGAGCCCTGTGTGCCAGCTCCTTGGGGGGAATGCTGGGAGCACCCCAACATAGGGGAGGGCCCCACTCTCATGGCTTCTGTATTCTACCGAGTAATGAAGAGGACTGAAATCATTGCAGTTACCATTAACAAAGAGGGTGCTGGAGAGGAAAACAAGCGGCAGTCACAAGAGCACCCACAAGAGGCCTCAGTGACCTAGAGCCAGGGGCAACTGAGGGCAAGTAGGAGACAGTTTGATTGGAGTGGGGTGCAGGAAGTCTACTGTAGGTAGAGGGAATGGCATATGCAAAGGCCCTGGGGTTTGACTGAGTCTGGACAGTGCCCCATGGTAACTTCCTCAGAAAAGAAATTTGAAATTGCATTTTGCAGTTGGGTTGGCACTGAGACTAATGTAAGTCAGGCATGGGAGTGGATGCCTGTAATTACTGCACTCAGGGGCTGGGGCAGGAAGACTGTAAATTCAGGTCCAGTCTGAGCTGTGCAGCGAGACCCTGTCTCAAAAACTCAAAAAGAAGAGGAGGAGGAGGACAAGGAAGAGAAGGAGGAGGAGAAGGAGGAAGAAGAAAAAGACAAATGTAGACCAAGGCTAGATTCATTATTATATATTTGTTACTAATATGTCCGGGGGCTGGGATTTAGCTCAGTTGGTAGAGTGCTGCGCTGCAGTCTCTGAGGTCCCGAGTTCAATTCACAGCACTGCAAAAATGGGAGAAGGACCTGGCAATCCACTCCCAAGGCAATCCCGAAGCACTCAGCCATTGAAAACCCTAAGAGGGTCGCTATGAGTCGGATACCGACTCGACAGCAACAACAACATGTCCAGTATTTTTCCCCTGATTTTAAAATGAACCCAAATATTGTGCAGGCTCTTATGTACCCCGAGGGCACTGGGCGGGGTCCCCTACACCAGCTGACGTTGGCTTTGGGCGCATGCTGGCTGCCCCCACTCTCTCTCCCTGCTGGGCACACAGGCAAAACCACTTCCTCCTCCCCTTTCAGGCAAACAGCCTTGACCCTCCCGGCTGAGCCTTGGGTTTCCCCTGGGCCTTATCACCACTGCCCAGCTGGGCGAAGTAACCCCACTGTAGGCTCAAGCTGGGTGGTGGTCTCACGCCCCTGCCCTCCTTAGGGTGGCGTGGGGCTTGGGAGTGTGTGGGTTAACACGGTGCAAGCGCAAAACACATGCTTCCTGCTCACCTGCTCTGCAGCCTTTCAGGAGTTGCTCAGCCTCTCTGGGCCTCAGTTTCTGTGTCTGTGAATTGGGCAGGACAATATGGTATTTCCCTTTGTCATAGGAAGATGATAGCAGCGATGACTCTTCCTCCTCTTCTGTTTTCTTTTGGTACTGGGGAGGTGAACCCAGAGCCTCACACATATTTTGCAATCGCTCTATCACTGAGCTGCACCCCCGGCCCATTATTTTACTTTTTGATCTTGAGTCAGGGTCTAAGTTACGCAGGCTGCCTCTGGCCTCGAACTTGCAATCCTCCCACCTCTACCTCCCAACTTGCTGGGATTACAGGCGTGTGCCACTGTCTAAGACTCAGAGACAACTCTTCTTTTTTCTTTTTTTTTTATTGCAGTACTTGAGGGTTGATCCCAGGGATTTGCACATACTTTGCAAGTGCTCTACCACTGGGCTGCACCCCTAGCCCATTTTTAATTTTTTATCTTGAGGCAGGGCCTCACTAAATTACGCAGGCTACCTCTGGCCTCCAATTTGGGATCCTCCTGCCTCTGCCTCCCGAGTCGCTGTGATTACAGGTGTGAGACACTGCGCCCAGCCACAGAAAACTGTTTTTTTTTTTTTTTTTTCAGTACTGGGGAGTTGAGCCCAGGGCCTCCTGCATGCTTTTTGGAAGTGCTCAACTACTGAGCTGTACCCATAGCCCATTTTTCACTTTGTAGTTTTCAGACAGGGTCTCACTAAGTAATGCAAGCTGCTGCTGGCCTCGAATTTGTGATCCTCCTGCCTCTGCCTCCTGAGTTTCTGGGATTAAAGCTGTGTGCCACTGGGCCCAGCGCTGAGACAACTCTTAAGAATGGGGTGTGGGCTCAGCTGAGTAATAGAGCAGAACTCATTCTTTCCTGTTTTGTGGGATTTGTTTTGTTTTTTTGAAGCAGGGTCTGATGAAGCCCAGGCTGGCCTGGACTTCGAGACCCTGCTGCCTCAGCCTCCTAAACACTGGGTTCAAAGGCGTGGCCACCGCGCCCGGCTCCGCCCCAGCCTGGAGATGAGATCTCCTGAGGTTGGGACAGGGTCTTGCGAGGCCCTGGCTGTCCTGGAACTCGCCACCCTCCTGCCTCAGCGTCCCGAGCTGTGGGATGACAGGCGGCGTCAGCAAGCCTGGCTGCATCAAAACTCTATAGTGATTTAATCCAATGGCTTTGGAGTTGGCTATGGGGGCGATGCAAGCTTGGGCCCCAGGGCCAGCCTTGGGCACCTCACTTTACCTCTTTGATCGCCCATATTCTCCATGGCTCAGGGCTGGCTCCCAGCACTGGGAAGCGTGGAGAGACCTTTTCCACCAGGACAGCACGGCCATCGAGGGTCCCATTTGCATGGCGTTCAGTCTCCGGAACCGGGGCTAGCTCAGAGCAGCCTGCCCTCCCCACAACCACAGAGGCCTTGACCTCACTTCCTGTGAGCTGCCTGGGGGATGCAGTCTCTCGCAAACTCACATCCTCCCGTCCAATATTGCAACGGAATCACCTGCCACCCTCCAGGTCCGCAGTCCACAAACGGACAGGCAGCCCCCAAGGGAAGGAAGGGGGCAGGGGCGGCCTGCGTGGCAGGGGAACCGAGGCTCCCAGAGGGGAGAAGCAGGGCTGGAACCTCAAGGCCCCTCTCCGTCCGCTGTCAGCCTCTCCAAGGGGTCAGGGCCTGGTTCTTCCTGCAGGGCGCACCTAACAAATGGGACTTGACAGCTGCATGTGGACGACCCTTGGGGTGGGTGGGCGCCATGCTGTCTTGGCTCTGGAGAAATGCGGGGACCTAAAGACATCAAGGAGGCGGGAGATGCTCGGGCTCTGCTGATGCTGGCCTTCTGTCATTTTAGACTTGTCTTCCTATGCAGCTCCCTTCATTCATTCCCACATTCATTTCATTCATTCATTCATTCATTCATTCATCTCACAAACATTGGCTGCAAGCACAGCGTGCTAGATGCTGAGGATGAGGCGGAAGATAAGACAAACACAAGCGGGGCGTGGTCGGGAGGCAGGGGCAGGAGGATCATGGGTTCGAGGCCAGAGGCAGCCTGTGAAACGCAGCAAGACCCTATCTCCAGATCAGAAATAAAAAATGGGCTGGGGTGCAGCCCAGTGGTAGAGCATTTGCAAAGTATGTGCTAGGCCCTGGGCTCAGCCCCCCAGTACTGCAAAAACTAAATAAATAAAATTAAAAACTTAAAAAAATTTAAATAAGGTTAGGTTGCAGCTCAGACGTGGAGCAATAGCTCAGCACCCACCACGTGTGAGGTCCCGTCTCCAGCGCCCCACGAGCACGCTAGAGGCCTGGCGTTGGCGCCCCAGAGCCTACTGACCATATGCGAGCGCGAGAGACTCTGGTTTCCACTGTTTCCAGCACTTGCAAAGCTGCACAAGGCCCCGGCCTCAGTCCTCAGCGCCTGCCCAGCATGCGTGAAAGCCCACGTTCCACATTTTTTCCCCCAGTGCTTGCCAAGGACACACGAGGCCCTGGGTTTCGCCTCCCGCAACTCACAGTGCCTGCTGAGCATGCGCGACACTCTAGGTTCCGCGTTCCCGGTGCTTGTGAGCATGCGCACAAGGCCCCGGATTCCACCTCCCTCAATTCCTAGCACCTGCGGAGCATGCGCCACGCTCTAGGTTTTGCGTTCCCAGTGCTTGCAAGCATGCGCAAGGCCCTGGGTTCTGTCCCCTGCGCCTGCCCGCCATGCATGAGGCCCAGGTTCCACTCCAAGCACTGAAATAACAATGTATGACTTTGTGCTGTCATTCAACAGATGCTCCTTGAATGAAGAGTATCGTTACGTCCGGATAAACACGTCATCTTTGGAAAGTATCCTGTGTCCAACTGTACTGCATTCCCCGAAACGACCAGAAAACCCCAAAGCTTAGCCCAGTCTACCTTAAATGTGCTCAGAACATTCCCATTAGCCTGCAGTTGGGCAAAATCATCTAGTACACAGCCTGTTTTATACACTAATGTTGACTATCTCGTGTGATTTATTGAATTGTTGTTGTTAGGTGTGGTCGAGTCGGTGTCCTACTCAGTGACCCTACCTACAACAGGCAAAACACTATTGTCAGTGCTTCTCTACTGTTCATAGGGTTTTCAATGGCGGATTGATTTTTGGGAGTGGGTGGCCGGGTCCTTCTTCCAAGCCTACAGCATCTGGTATTCCCAGGGGGCCTCCCATCCAAGGACTAACCAGGTCCGACCCTGCTTAGTTTCTGAGATCTGACGGGATCATCGGATGCCACAGGGCTACGGCTGCAGGCGATTTATTGAATACTGTGCTGAAGGTGAAAAGCAGGATGGCTGTTGGGGTACACTTTCACATAATCATAAAGTTCAACTTGTGTAACTCCAGAGCCTTCTGTATTTGAGGGAGGAGGATCATGAGTTACAGGTTAGCCTGGGCCTGCCGGGGCCTCCAGAGAGCCTGTCTCAATCTCGCAAGATCTCTTCTCCATGTGGGGGGGGGGGAGCCGGGTGTGGTGGCCACACCTGTGATCCTTGTGTTGGGGAGGCTGAGGCTGGAGGATGGCCAGGTCTGGGCCACCTGGGCCACACAGGGAGACCCCATACATATCTCGTTTGTTATTCATTAGCCTTGTTGCCCAAGATCTTGAGGCTTTGGGCAGGGGTAGAAAGAAAAAGTTTCCCCCCGAGTGGCTATGTTTCAGGCAACCCTGGGTGGGGAGGATTTGAGTTTTAGAAGCAGGATATGGGGTCTTCCTGAATTGAGTGCCTCCGGGCTCAGGGATGGGGGTCTGAGATGCTCGTGGCAGCTGCGTGGGGGACCACAAGGGCAGACTCTTTCCCTGACCCCGGGGAAGGTAGTGTGAGGAAGGGGCTCTTGACTCCTTCAAGTCTGCACTGCCTTTTCCTTGGTAGGATTTGGGGGACCCAGAGATGGGGAGGCTGGAGAGGGGGGCTTCTTTTTGTTTACTGAGGCTCCAGGCTCCACCTAGCAGCTTGTTGCCAGAGAAAGGTGACAGGGTGACAGGGTCTCCCTATGTAGCCCAGACTGGCCTCTAACTTGCAGTCCTCCTGCCTCAGCCTCCCCAGTGTTGGGATTTCTGTCCTTCCCTGGTAAGGGATTGTGAGAGCCCAGTCTGGGTCCCTGCCTTGGGATGTGATTTCTACACACAATCCCACCATATTATCTGTCAAAGGCAGAACCCATGGGGCTGCCTGATCTTGGCCTTCCAGCTTCTTTTCTTTAAAAAGCAGCCCACCTCCAGCATTTCATTACAGTAACCAGAAACAGATTAGGAGTACAGCTATGTGACAAGTCCTAGTGAACCACTAAACCCAGGGGTGGTCTTGGGGATCTGCAGCAGGACAGGAGAAAAAATGTCCCAGGGAGCTAATCTGGAGAAGAGGGCCCTGGAGGGAGCCGAGGGGGTGGGAGGCAAACAGGGGCCAAACCTTGTGCCAGAAGACAGGTGAGGCAGGCTCCTGGGGAGGAGGGGCTCAGAACCGAGTGCTCAGTTTGGCCACATGGCTACCCTCAGGGACCAGGACCAGAGGATCATGGTGTGGAAGCATCCAAAGCAGACTTGAGGGGGTCAAGCTAGGCAGAGGGTGTGGTGGGCAGAGGTGGGGACTTCTCTGCCTTTCTGCAAAGGATGGCAGAGCTGGGCCTGGTGCTGTGCAGCAGTTGGGGTGGGGAGTGGTTGTTGCAAGTTGGTTATTTGAGTCAGGGTCTCACTGGCTTGCCCAGGCTGGCTAGACTCAAACTCTGGCCTTAAGCTACCCTCCGGCCTCATCCTTTCAAGTACTTCAGACCCTGGCATGGGTTACCACACTTGGCTCACTTTTTTTTTTTTTTTTTGGTGAAGCACCAGGGGTTGAACCCAGGGCCTTGTGCATGTTACCCAAGTGCTCTACATAAGCCACAGTCCCAGTTCCAGGTGTTATCTTTTAGTTGTGGGCTGGGGTTTAGCTCAGTTGACAGAGTGGTGCTCTGTGCACTCGGAGGCCCTGCAAAAATGGGAGAAGGACCTGGCAGCCCACTCCTGGAACAATCCCGAAACAATCAGCCATTGAAGTCCCTATGAATAGCAGAGAAGCACTGACACAGTGCAAGGCATGGGACAGGGTCAGAGAGTGTTTCTTTCTGGTATACATAGGGTCCCTGAAAGTTGGATCCAACTCGATGGCATCTAACATTTTTATTTGCCACGTAATGGGAAGTCCTTCGAACAGTTTTGAGGAGCAGGGCACAGTGGCGCATGCCAGCAATTCCAGCCACTTGACAGGTGGAGGCAGGAGGATTGCAAGTTTGAGGCCAGAGGCACCCTGCAGAATTTAGTGGGGGCGGGGGGGAGAAGGACAGTGGTAAAGTGCACATAAAGCATGCGTGAGGCCCTGGGTTCAACAACACAGTACTGGAAAAAAGAAAAAAAAAAAAAAAAAAAGGAAGGAAGGAAGGAAGGGAGGGAGGAAAGAAGGAGAAAGCAAAGCAAAGCAAGCTTTTGAGAAAGTGAACAATGTGATTGCCACTCTATGCTGGGGTGCAGCCCCATGTGAGAGCACGTGCTTAGCATGCATGAGGCCCTGGGTTTCATCCCCAGCACCAAATAAACACACAGAAAAAGAACTCCGGGAAAGATTCTTTTCACGGGAATGTATTGGGGAGACTGGAGAAGAGTGAGCCCTAAGAGCGGAGGAAACAAATACGAAGATAACATAAAAGACAACCAAGGAGTGAGGACCTTAAAAGCAAGGGCATGCCAAGGCCTGAGGGGAATCTGCAAAGTAGCAAAGCTGTGTCTATGGGCTGGGAGTTCTTGTTTTTTCTGGTGCTGGGGAGGAACCCAGCGCCTCACACATTGCTAGGCAAGTCCTCAACCACTGAGCTGCACCCCTAGTCCTATGTCCCCCTGCTTTTTTTGTGGTACTGAAGGTGGAGCCCGGGCTGGGATTTAGCTCAGTGGGTAGAGCGCTGCGCTGCAGTCTCTGAGGTCCCAAGTTCAATTCCCAGCACCGCAAAAATGGGAGAAGGACCTGGCAATCCACTCCCAAGGCAATCCCGAAGCACTCAGCCATTGAAAACCTGATGAGGGTCGCTATGAATCAGATACTGACTCGAGGGCACCTAACAACAACAACAACAAAGGTGGCGCCCAGGGCCTCATGCATACTTCACAAGCGCTCTACCACTGAGCTGCACCCCAGCCTGTTTTTTCATTTTTATCTTGAGTCAGGGTCTCACTACATTGTGCAGGCTGCCATGGCCTTGAACGTGTGATCCTCCTGCCTCGGCCTCCCAAGTCACTGGGTTTAAATGCATGCATCACCCGCCTGGCTCCTATGTGCTGCTTTGTAATGAAGTCTCCATTGAACCCACTGCCCAACCCTTGGCTACTGGGTCTCCAGGCAACCTGGGGACGTGAAAATCTATTTACTTTGAAAGGAGCTTTAGTTTGTTTGTTTCTCTTAAGCGCATCTACTGAGCATCTACTGATGTCAACAGAACGTGTTAGAGATTCCAGGGAGAGCAGGCGCTTGCTGGTACGTTGGTTTTAATTCAAAAAAAGGAGAGACTATGGTGCCAATGGCTTGGACTGACAGCGGCTTCGGGGGTGGGGAGAGTAAGAAATCAAAGAGGCTCCCGTGAGGCCCCTCGGCTGGGATCTCTGGTCCCAACTGCAGTCTCTCCAGGAGAGCAGAGCTGTCAAAAAACCGGATGGCGACAGTGGAGGCCCCACCCAGAGTGCAATGCGGCCAGTCTGTCGCCGTGGAATGCCTGTGTTTCTGCCGGAGGGGCCTGCGGGCAGGGACGGCCTCACGCTTGGCCATGTCTGGCCTGGGTCTCCTCTTGGAAATGAAGAGATGGAATCGCTCCGTGGCACTACAAATCTGGAAAAATAAAAAAATCTCAGCGACAAAGAACGTCCAATCCGGAGGTGGCGGGAGGAGGGAGCATAGGGCTCTTGGATGGTGGGTGCGTGGTGGTGGTGCCCAAGGCATGGTGCGCAGGCCCGGGATCCCCTAGGCGGCGCCGGGTGAGGGCTGTCAGGGGGCCGGGTGGGGCCACAGCCTCGCGCTGCTTCACGCAGGCCTTTCTTAATTTGTGCTTCCCTTTGGTTTAACAGTTAGAAGAGAGAAAGCGGGGATGGGGGGGCTGTCACTTGTCCGAAATGGGGAGGAGGTGGAAGTGGGCGGCCGATCGGCCAGGAGGACGCTTCCCAGGCCGGGCCCTTGCTCAGGGTGCGGCCTGGATCCCGCGCTGGCTTCTGGGGCCCTCGCTTCTGGGGTGCCAGAGCCGTGCCGGGTGAGCCGAGGGAGGGGCGACCCGGAGACCGAGGCTGCCGTGCTGGTGGCTGCGGACGGTCACCTCTTGACCCCATCTCTCTCTGGTGGCGCGGCGTGGGTGGGTCCGGCTGGCGGACGATACAGGAAAATAGCAAATTCTTAACTTCTTCCGTCTCCAAAGGTGAAAAAGGTCAGAGTTACTAAAATAAACAATTTCTCGATGGCGATCCGGTGGCCGCGCGGGGCGGCTGGCACGGGGCGGGGCGGGCACAGTCAGCTCGGTGGGGCGGGGCAGGACAGGCGGCGCCTCACAGCAGCGCGCAGCGGAAGAAGCTGGTCCGCTTCTGCTGCTCGGGCGTGATCTTCACCCCCTGGCTGCTCCCCTGGGGGCTGTTGCCTTCCTGGAATCACAGCGGGTCGCGGGTCACTGCTGAGCACCAGCGCTGCATCCCGTGGCCACCCAGGCGGCCAGGCCACCAGGCACCTGTCCATCCGTCACCTTCTAGGTAACCCTCCAACTATCCATCCACCCACCCGCTAACCTATCCTTCGGGCCGGCCACCCGCCGTCCATCCATCCCGTCTCACTTTCCGCCCTGTCATCCCCCCCCCCACCAATCTCGTTCCTTCCATCCATCCACCCATCCACCTATCCATCCACCCACCCATCCACCTATCCATCCACCCACTCATCCACCCATCCATCCACTTATCCACCCCCCCACCCATCCATCTACCCATCCAACTATCCATCCATCCACCCACCCACCCATCCACCCATCCATCCATCAATCCACCCACCCATCCACCCATCATCCACTCATCCATCCACTTATTTACCCATCCACCCACCCATCATCCACTCATCCATCCACTTATTTACCTATCCACTTGTCCACCCACCCATCCATCATCCACTCATCCATTCACTTATTTACCTATCCACTTGTCCACCCACCCATCCATCATCCACTCATCCATCCACTTATTACCTATCCACTTGTCCACCCACCCATCCATCATCCACTCATCCATCCAACCTTCCACCATTCATCCACCCATCCACCCACTCTCCACCATCCATGTATCATTCCCTTCCGGCCACCCACCCACCTCCTTCCTTCCTGCGGTCTCTTTCAAATGATAACTCCTCTCTCACAAACCCACAGACGTACTTCCACCTGCTTCCCACCACCTGCAGCCACTCCCCCTCACTCACTCCCGCAGCCTCAAACCCCTCCCCACACCCCCTAACATCTTGCTGCCGCTCATTCGCCTATCTCGCCCTCTTCTCTCTGCGCTTCCTCACCCCTTCCGTCCATCTGCCCATCTGTGTTGAGCATCTATCCTGAGGCAGCTGAGGGGCAGAAAGGCTATGTCCCTTGGGATTTGGGAGGCCTGGGTTCAAAGTCTCACTGCCATGGAGACCCCGATGGAGTTCATGTCCCTGTGCCACGGCTCTGCCTCCCCAACTCTCCTCACCAACCCACCTTCCACCTGCCCCAGGGATGCAGAACCTCAACTCTAGCCTTTCAACCGCTCCTCACTCACAACGTGTGGGTGCCTGGACACTTCTGAGAGGAACACCTCCAGTCTGTGCCCCCAGCACTTAGAGCCTCTATGATCTGTCCTGTGCCAGGCCCAGGAACTCAAATCCTGTCCCCACCCCCCTACTTTTCTCTAACTCCTTCCTGCCTCTCAGCTCTTAGGTAAAACCCGAACTTATTCAGCAGTGACCACCGAATGCCTTTGATGTGTCGCCTGCTTTTCTGGGCACCGGGCCTGGGTGGCAGAGAAGACAAAGGGCCCTGCCGCGGGGAGCTCATGCTGCGTGGGGAGCGAGATTGCCAGGGAAACACAGCACCATGTGCCCCATGGTGGCAACCAGAAAAGAGAGGAGGTGGGGCTGGGGGCAGGGGATGGTGGGAAGGGCCTTTTGCTTTTTATTTTTTGAAATGGTCCTGGGGGGGTGAACCCAGAGCCTTGCACATACTTTACAAGTGCTCTGCAAAACGGGCTCCACCCCCAGTCCATTTTTTATCTTGAACGGTGTCCTGCTAAGTTGTACAGGCTGCCTCTGACCCTGAAGCCACAATCTTCCTGCCTCAGCCTCCTCCATTGCTGGAAGCAAAGGTATATGCCACTGCACTTGGCTTCCTTTTTTCTTTTTTTTGAGATGGGGGTTTGCTATGTAGCCCACACTGGGCTTGAATTTACAATCCTCCTATCTCAGCCTCCTGCATGCTGGGATTACAGGCGGGCACCACTGTGCCTAGTTTAATAAACCTTTAATCTTTATAAATTATCCAGTCTCAGGTTTTTTTTTTTTGTGTGTGGTACTGGGGGTTGATCCCAGGGCCTCACGCCTACATGCTTTGCAAGTGCTGGACCACTGAGCTGCACCCCTAGCCCTTTTATTTTTTTTTCCTTACTTCCTAAGACAGGGTCTCACTAAGTTACATAGACTTCCTCTAGTCTCGAACTTGCGATCCTCCTGTCTCCGCCTCCCAAGCCGCTGGGATTACAGACGTGCGCCACCACGCCCAGCTTCAGGTATTTTGTCATAGCAAGAAAATAGACTAAGACGCTTTCTCAAAGTGGAATAGAGTGGGCAGTGTATGATCCTCGCCAGCTCGTTTGCCTGGGCAGGGCCCCTGGGGTGGCAGGACCCAGTGCTACTGCCCCAAGCACACCTGCAAACACTCTCCCGTTTCTTGGTGATATCTTGTTAGGCCTGGCTGGCCCTGTAAAGCAGGACTGGCCTGGGCAGCAACCTGACACTGAGGTCCCATGGGGACCTGGGAAGGACCCAGACTCACCAATTTTTTGTCCATTTTTGCTTTGATGTCTCTGGCGAGAGTGAAAAACGCCTGTGGAAAGAGGATGTGATCAGTTCTGCTAGAGCGGCAGGACCCGTCCTGGGCCGCTGCCCTGGGATGGGCGTGACAGGGCAGGAGCGAAGGGTAGGAAGCCACCCTGGGCAGCGTCCTGTGCCTGGGTTTCTGGTTGGGCCTTGCTCCTGTCCTCAGCTGGTTCTGACCCCAACCTGGACCAGTGCCTCTGTCCAACACAGGGAGCCTTGGGGACGGAGACTTCTGCCCAGGCCACCTCCCCTAGGCCGACACCCCGGGAGGTGGCCCTGTGCGGAACTGGCCACGGAGGACAATGAGGCCCCCTGGTGAGGGGCAATGTGACCTGTGCGAAGCTGTCCGACGGCTGACTGCTGATCTAAGAGGCTCTGGAAGGTTCCAGCGGGAGCGCCCAGCTCTCTGGCCCTGCCTCTGTCCTGTCTGCCTGCCTGTCCTGAGCCCCCTTCTGGGATGGAGTGGGAGAGAGAAAACGGCTCGGGGGCTACAGGAGCTTCACCCTGAGTCCTTCCCCGGCGGGAGGCCTGGAAGGGCCTGGATGCGGGAATCCCTCATCTTCCTGAGCCTGGCAAGGCTGTGATCCCAGAGACTCAGGAGGCTTCCTGAGTGCGGCTTTGGTCACGGCCTCCTCTTCCTCCCATCTGTTGCTTTTTTTTTTTTTTCCCCTCAGTACTGGGGGTTGAACCCAGGGCCTCACACATGCTAGGCAAGCGCTCTACCACTGAGCTACAGCTCCAGCCCCTTTATTTTTTTATCTTGAGACAAGGTCTTGCTGAGTTTCACGGGCTGCCTCTGGCCTTGAATCTGCGATCCTCCGGCCCCAGCCTCCCAAGTCACTGCAATCACATCTGGCTTCATCTGCTTTTTTGACAATAGTTATAAATGCTACTCTGCACCCCAGCTCGGCCCCCACAGAGAGGACACAGATGACCTGAATGTAGCATCTGCACTCAAGAGGTTTGGAGGCTGAGGTGCTGGAGAACCCCAAGTGGATGGAGTGGCCGTGTGGGCTGCGCCCTGGTGGGTAAGGCAGAAGCTGACAGGAATGGCGGTCCAAGGCCATATAGTGGGAGCGGCTTGGTGTCTTGTGGGGGGAGAGGGCCAGCGAAGGAGGCGAGGGGATTGGGTGGGGAGCTTGGGAGCTGTCACTAGGGCTGTGTGACGGAGGGACAGATGTGCTGGTGCCAGGCTGGCACTGCCTCGGGGAGAGCCCAGCACTCCCGCCTCCATCCTGGCTTGCAGCCAAGGCCTTTCTTTCTTTTTCTTTTCTTCTTTTTTTTTTTCCTTGCAATACTGGGGGTTGAACCCAGGGCCTTGCGCTTGTATGCTTTGCAAGTGCTGGACCACTGAGCTGCACCCATTTTTTTTTTTTTTTTAATTTTTTAAGACAGGGTCTCACTAAGTTACGCAGACTGCCTCTGGTCTTGAACTTGCCATCCTCCTGCCTCTGCCTCCCAAGCCGCTGGGATTACAGGCGTGCGCCACCACGCTCGGCCAACCTAGGCCTTTCTGTGAGCCAGTAACATGGCCCAGTGATGTGGCCAGAGCTGAGTCCCCACGCCAGGCCAGCAGGGAGCCCGAGCCTCAGTTTCCCCATGTGCCTGCTCTCTAGGGCTGGTGCCCTGGGCCTGGCATGTGGAGGGGTGGTGCCAAAGTGGCACCTCTCACAGGCCTTGGTGGCAGCCCCAGAGCCCATGGCAGGCCACTCTGCAGGGACTCACGTTCTCCACGTTGATGTTGGCTTTCGCACTGGTCTCCATGAACTTGATCCCGTAGTCAAGGGCCAGCTGTGGAGAGGGATACATGCGCACGTCAAATCCCCACACCCCCATTGTGGGAAACAGGGCGGGGCTGCAGTGTGGCCTCCACAGAGGGCTGGTGGGAGGCCAGGGGTGCGCGGCTCCCCCGGGTCTCCCGTGGCCGGTGGCGTGCGGTGCCCCTCGGTAGCACCAAGCACGGTGAGGGGAGCGAGGACGGGGGCCCGGGTCCAAACCACGGCTCTGTCCCCTGCTAGACTGTGGTGGGTTCCAGTGACATGGCAGGCGGGCGTGCGCAGAGCCCACCCGGAAGCCCGCCTGCCTGCCGGGAGCAGCCCTCCGGGGCGTGTCCTGGCTCCCCTTGCCCAGGGCAGGTGTCCCTGCGGGGCCCGCTTGCCTCACCCAGGCCAGGACCGCACGTCGCCTTCTGCTCGCGAGCCTGAAGGCTTCCCGCGAGGCCGGCCTCTGCCGCGCACCCACCTTCTCCCCCCGCTCCTTGGACACTTGTCTCTTGTCGTTCACGTCGCACTTGTTCCCCAGGATCATCTTTTCCACGTCTGCCGAGGCGTGCTGAGGGGGAGGGCGGACGGTCAGAGTGCACTCGGGACCAGGCCACTTTGCCTGCCTGTGGCCCGTGCCCTGAAACCAGGGTCTGGGGGACGGGGTCAGGGGCACTAGGTGTGGAGGAGCCAGTGCCACGTCCCCCAGCCCAGTGCCCGGGCGGCAGCTTCTGGCTGACCCCAGGGTTCTGGCTGCTGCTGTGATTCTTAAGTATGTGCTTTCTAAAGCCTTTTTGGATGGGGCCCAATGGCCATGCCTGTAATCCCGTGGAGGAAGGAGGATGGTGAGTTCGAGGCCACAGGCAGCCTGTGTAACTTAGCGAGACCTTGGCTCACAAGGGCATTTTTTTTTTTTTTTGCAGTACTGGGGTTGAACCCAGGACCTCGTGCTTGCATGCTTTGCAAGTGCCGGACCACTGAGCTGCACCCTCAGTCCATTTTTTTTTTTTTTTTTTTTTTACTTTTTTTGAGATAGGGTCTCGCTAAGTTACGCAGACTGCCTCTGGTCTTGAACTTGCGATCCTCCTGCCTCCGCCTCCCTAGCCGCTGGAATTACAGGCGTGCGCCACCGCGCCTGGCACAAGGAAAAATTTAAAAATGGGCTGGGGTGAAGCCGGGGGGAGACAGCACTTGCAAAGGATATCAAGACCCTGGGCTCAACCTCCAGTATCGCAAAATAAATGAATACAGATAAGTAAATAAATCAAATCCCTTCTGGCTGCAGAGAACAGCTTCACTATGGGCTGCGCCAAGCAAGCTCTAAGTCAAGGGCCTGGGGCCTTGGGGGTCTGACAACAGGACGTGACAGGGGCTCAGGTTTTGCGCGTCTCCCGCTCCAGCGCCTCTGTGGGAGTACCCGCTGCTGCCTAGGACTTCTGCTCCAACCTCTCCGCTTTCTCTTTGACTCTGGGCTCTGGATACGGGCGATGCCTGAGGAGGTCACACTCCAGCCACTGCCTGTCCCTACGACTTCTCCATCCTCAGCCCCCCTCAGCCCTGAAACAGCTCCTTTGCCACGCCCTCCCTTGGCCCCCATGGAGGGGACCTGGTTTCCCGAAGGACGAGGGCATCAGAAAGTGGCTCAGTCTGCAGGGAAACCCTCGTACGGCTCCCTGATTGACTTCCTGGTCACCACAAGAGCTCCCAGAACGTCCCCAAAGCCCAGCACGGGTCATCACTCCAGGCCTCTGACCCACGTGGCCTCCCCAGCCGTGGTGCAGCCTGGCTGCAGCAAACGTGGGCCTCCAGGAGAGGTCAGGGAGGTTGAGTCCAACGCAATGGCTCGTAAATGATGGGGCGGCCTCTCAGGCTGGCCCGAGGGGTCAGCGAGTGCCAGGCGGATGTGACACATCCTCCCACATGGCTCATGGACGGGGTAAAGGTCTTTGGTGGCGCCTCTGACCCGGAGCTCTGCCTGCTTAGTCATCCCAGCCACAGGGCTGCCGTCCAGGACGGCTGTGGGGCGAGGCCAGGGTTTTGGGGAGGGGGCTGTGGGGTGGAAGGAGAGGCGAGGCCGGCCTCCTTGGCCCTGCCCAGCTCGCGCTTGCCTTGGGCAGCCAGCTGCAGGCCTGGCTCACGCCCGCTCAAAGTCCAATCTGCCCTGTCTTCTTGCCACACCCTAATACAGTGCCCGGCCTCGCTAGAACCCTGTCCCTCTAAAGAGCCCTGAATGCCGGGGCGATGGGCTGGCGCCAGTCTAGGCGGCCCGCACAGGCCCCGCTCCCGCCACGGCCATGCCTCACCTCCTCAATGTTCCGAATCCAGTTCCGGATGTTGTCGAAGGACTTCTCGTTGGTGATGTCGTAGACCAGCATGATACCCTGAGCAGGGACAGACGGGGAGTCAGGCTCTGGGACGGGGAACCCGGCCTGGCAGGGCACAGTGTGCCCGTGTGGTGGTGGCCAGTGGTCCACTGGCCCGGGCGGACAGTGGCTCTCAGCCCAGCCATCGGCTGCCACCCTCATGGCCTCTGTGGCACCCTGGAAGCCAATCTGTCTCTCTGTCCCCACCACCCTTCCTTCCGTGGGGGTCCAGCACCAGCTCACCCCCCAACTGAGGTGACTTTCTGGCTTCCTCGGCCAGACCCTGGCACGCCCTCCCTCACAAGCCTCCTTGGCTCCCTCTGGCCGGCAGGTTAAGCATGGGCCACGTGCCGCAGCCCCTTACCCTGTATGCCGTATCCCATGGCCCGCTGCCCTCTGTTCCCTTCCACTGCGATCAGCTTCCTCCTTGCCCCACTCACCCCTCCCAGTCACGTCCCAGGCTTGGCCAGGGCAGCTCGGCTGAGCGCCCCAGAGTCCCACCTCCTCCCCCTCCACCATTCCCACCTGGAGGTGAGATCTGTCCAGGCCCTGGCAGGCAGGGTCCCGAGATCTCCACTCTGTAGGTGGCAACCCGAGGCTGGGGCAGTGTGGGGTGGCCCCTGCCCACGGCCATATGAGAAAGTGAACGGCAGGACTGGGGTCCGCATCCCAGGCAGCCCGACTCTGAGAGCAGGGGCTGGGGTGGAGGGCCAGGCTGAGTGGCCCTGAGGCCTCTTCCGTTCCTTAACCAATGTGTGGACACAAATGAAGGACAGTTCCTGGGTCCTGAGAGAGCGCAGAGTGGCCTCGCCTTACCTTCGTGCTGGAGAAGGGCAAAGATCTTTTTTTTTTTCCCCCCCAGCACTGGGGAGTTGAACCCAGGGCCTCGAGCTTGCACACTTTGCAAGTGCTGTTCCACTGGGCTGCATCCCAGCCCATCTTTTTGATTTTGAGGCAGGGTCTTCATAAATTACACAGACTGCCTCTGGCCTCGAACTTGCAATCCTCCCGCCCCTGCCTTCGAGTCTCCACTGTGCCCGGCCAAGATCCCTCTTCACTCCACAGAGAAATCGAAGCACAGGGAGCCGAGACATTTAAGACAAAGCCCCTGGCGAGACCAACTGTGAGAGCTGACAATGACACTCCTGTTAGGAACTTCCTGAGGCCACCTCAGCACCAATGTGACACCTGGAGCCACACTTTAGGGTCCCTAGGCTGTGATGTCCTCACAGGGTGCCCGTGGGGGGCCACACGGCAGCGCTGCCACAACCCCCCTTGGGGACCCAGCACCCTGGCTCCGAAGCACATGGCCAGGTCATACCGAAGCCCAGCGAATGCCACTCCAGAAGGCCATGCTGCAAGGGCACAGGCCTGCATCTGGGGTGCTTCAGAGGACGCTGATGACCTCCGGTGCTGGCCAATATGTCATGGAAGCCGGCCAGATTTGCAGAGTAAGAACCTAAGCCGGTTGAGGGTGAGGATTCAGGGAAGAGCATTAACAGGACATGCGCAAGGCCCTGGATCAGCCCACAGCACCTACGGACCATGCATGAGGACCTGCAGCGAGGGAGGCGTGCCTTTCCACAGTACCTACTGAGCATGCGCACGGCCCTGGATTAGCCCGCAGCAGCTACGGAGCATGCGCGAGGCCCTGCGGCGAGGGAGAAGTATCTTTCCCTCAGTACCTACAGAGCATGCACGAGGCCCTGGGTTCTGCCCCTGGCATCGACCCAGTATGCACGATGCCCTGGGTCCCCAGCTCCGCAAACAAAACACTAAAAAAGCGCGAGCTGCTTGGCATTGGGCCGACAGCTGTGGGCGTGGGGGTGTGAGTCAAACCAAGCGGATTAGGCAAGAAAGCCACTGCAGGCTCAACCCCACCCCCACGGACTGGAAGAGACGCCACAGCCTCACAGCTTGGCGCGAGGGAAGGCCAAGGCTGAGTCATCTTACTCGTGACCACTGGGAGCTCCCAGGGTCACTTAATAGGCACAGCTGTCCAGAGGGCCTCGGGAGGTGAGTGGCCCACGATGTCACCTGTATCCTGGGCATGGCTGGCCTGAGCAGGTGACACAGGTGGACATCAGAGGGGCGCAAAGCCCTTTTGCCGTGTTATCCAGGGACCAGCTCCTCTGGTGGCCCAGGATTCCAGCCACTACCACCGAGGTGGCACCACACGTCCATGCTTCTCACTTCCTGGCCTTCACCTATGGTGTGGGGGAGGCGGAGTCATCTGGGAATAAGAGCAGTGGACAGGGCGGAAGTACCTGGACGGCTCCGGGCCACCCTGCCCAGGTCCTCCTGGGCACAGCCTTCAGGGCTCCAAGTGACCACTTTCGGGCCCCTACCCGGGACAACAACTCCTATCCATCGGTAAGCGTACCCGGGGACACCAGGCACCCAGTGCTCGCCAGAGCTGGGCTCTCTAGACCCAAGGGTGTGGGACCACGCACACAGCGATGACGATGGGGCTGCAAACGTGGACATCTCTGCTCTGCCTGCACAGATGCCACGGGCTGCAGTGGCTCTGAGGGAGCTGAAATGTGCTCGTTTGACGGACAGGTTGGATTTTCAGCTTTAATGGATTGAAATTCAAATATCCGCTGGGGGAGGTGGTGCCGGCCTGTGATCCCAGCACTCAGGAGGCGGAGGCAGGAGGATGGCGGGTTCAGGTCAGCCTGGGCCTCAGGAGGTCCCGTCTCAACCTCGACAGATCTTGTCTCTAGGTGGGGGCGGAGCCAGGCATGATGGCCAAACCTGGGATCCCAGTGCTTGGGGAAGCTGAGGCGGAAGGATTGGGAGGCCCAGGCTGGCCTGGGCTACAGAGTCCGTCTCAACCCCACCCTCCAAAAAATTCAGATAGCCCCATGCAGCTAGTGACTTCTGCATGGGTTGGCCCAGGTCTAGGAGGAGTGCGAGCCATCGCCACCTGGGCGCCGGCAGGGGATGTGGGCGCTAGAGGTGAGCAGACCCGGCCCAGCCACGGACCCTCCACGTGAACTTACGCAGGCCCAGGGCTGCTGAGCCTTAGGTTTCCGGTTGTAAAACACGGATAATGGCAGTGCCTGCACTTAGAGGTCATGGCCAAGGTCCAACAACATGTCTAGGCTAAGGCCCGGGGCCAATGCCTGGTGTAAGCTTGGCAGACATGTAGGGGCCACCGTTTTAGCCCAGAGAGGGACAGGACCCACCTAAATCCCCCCCAGCTCTCTCTCCAGTGGTCAGAGATTTCCCCAGGACCCCAGCACCCCCAGGCCCTAGGCCTCCTACCCTCCGCAAGAGCACAGTGAGGTGAGGGGAAGGGACCAATGAATTTTAATGAGGGGCGCTAAGGTTGCAGCCCACACCGCTGGGTTGCTATTGGGTTTCAGACGCTACGTGGGAGGCTCTAAATACTTAATGGTGCCATTCATGCCTGCACCCCGAGAGGCGCACCCAAGCTCCTCCCAGGTACCCAGCGCGTTCCCAGGCACCAGGCATGCGCGACGGCAGAGACTAGGCACTGCCTCTCAGAGCCGAAGGTCTCAGGGAAGAAACGAGGACCTATGCATTGAAATCCTGCAGCCATAGCCCTGTGGCATCTGATCCCATCAGATCTCAGAAGCTAAGCAGGGTCGGGCCTGCTTAGTCCTTGGATGGGAGACCGCCTGGGAACACCAGGTGCTGCAGGCTTGGGAGAAGGCCCTGGCAACCCACTCCCAAAAATCAATCCGCTATTGAAAACCCTATGAACAGCAGAGAAGCACCGACAATAGTGTTTCGCCTGTTGTACGCAGGGTCACTGTGAGTCGGATACCGACTTGATAGCACCTAACAACAACAACAAATGCATTGAAATGACCATGTGCAGCTGGGAGGTGTAGGAGTTCAGGGGCAGCCTGGGCTTTGGAGTGAGATCCTGTCTCAAAAACCGCCATAAAGAAACACATGCATGAGTAATTAAAAATGGCCAGGGGTGCTGTGGGGCAGGTGGGTGGCCGGGGGACAGGGGATTGTGGACAGATGGCTATTTGTCCTCAAAGCAGCCCGGGACACATTCCTGTGCTCCAGCCCGTTTTTCAGGTGAGAAGACAGAGCTCAGAGGGAGACTCAGCGTCCTGAGCAAGAACCAGGGCGGGTCCATGTCTCCCTCCCTTGGTTGCCCCGGGTGGCCTGCCTGGTGTACCCCTCACACACGCAGGCCTGCTTGGGGAGGGGGGCCCGGCCTGCCCTGCATGTGGCCCAAGCCTGGCTGAGAGAGGGGGCTCGGTACACATCCGAGGGACGATGAGCCGATCCTCCTATCACGTCACCCCGCTGCAGGCCTGGGCGACCCATCTAACAGCCAACAGCCCTGAACAAGTCAGCGCCTGGAGGATCGTCAGGGGCTTGGGAGCAAATTCCACAGAGACTGACGCAGGCCCTGGGCCCTGGGCCCTGCCGAGGCGTCGGGGCACGCGGGCTTCAACCTCACCTGGAAGAACGGGATTCCTGTGTCTTCAGCCCCAAAGAGGACGCGTCCGCTTGATTTAACCCCTGACCTATCCTGGAAGCCAGCAGGGGACGGATGTGTATCGGGGAGCGGGCCAGGGTGTGAGACCTCTTACTAAAACTAACCGGAACCCCGGATGCCCCAGAGTCAGAACCCAGGCTCCACAGGGACGCACGGGCTTAGGCCCAGCACAGTGGCCATGCGTGCGATCCCAGCTCTTGGGGGAGGCTGAGGTAGGAGGATCACAAGTTCGAGGCTAGGCTGCGCTACAAAGCAAGACGCTGTCTCAACATACGACAGAAAACTGAGAAATCCAAGCTTTGGTGCTGACGGCACACGGACACTCATTTTAACTTTGAAACCGACAGAAACAAAAAACCAGTGCGTACCATTGCGCCCCTGTAGTAGGCCGTTGTGATCGTCCGAAATCGTTCCTGGCCGGCCGTGTCCCTGAGCACAAGGAGATCGAGGGTGTTAGTGTCATCAAGGCACACCACTGTCCCCAGGGGGAAGGGCGAGCATTTCCCAGGGAGCCCTGGCTTTCTCCTGCAATTCACCCTCCTGCTTGGGCAGCAGCTGCTGCGCCCCCTGCAGGCAGAGGAGGGGATGGCGTCTGCAGACCGTTAGTGTCTCCCAGCTGGGACTGCATGGCCAGGCCATGGCCTCCCTCCTCTGTACCTGTCTCCAGACATTCTCCCCGGAGCTTCTGGGTCACAGAAGTGTCAGAATGGACTGTTCATGATTGGAAAAATCCAGAGCCACTGTGTGGAAAGGGATTGTGACCCTAGCTATTGGCATGAGGGGGACGAGCTCCTGGCTGGGGCTCGGGAGGCCCGTTCCGGCTTCGAATCGTGCTCTGACTGACCGTAAGGTCCTTCCTCACCTGTATGGCAGGAAAGGCTGTGGCAGCTGCAACCCAGGGAGTGGGCACCTAGGTAAGAGGCTGCCAGGGCCAGCACAGGTCCTGGCACGGAGGGTGTGGTTTAAAGAGGCGCTAGGTGACCGGGAGCCTGCAACTGTAGCCCTGTGACGTCCAATCCCATCAGATCTCAGAAGCTAAGCAGGGTCGGGCCTGGTTAGTCCTGGGATAGGAGACCCCTGGGAACACCAGGTGCTGCAGGCTTGGGAGAAGGACCCAGCAATCCACTCCCCAAAATCATCTGCCATTGAAAACTCTATGAACAGCAGAGAAGCACTGACAATAGTGTTTCGCCTGTTGTACGCAGGGTCTCTGTGAGTTGGACACCGACTTGATAGCACCTAACAATAATAACAGGTGGTCAGGGGCGGAGCCAGGACAATTAGGCACGGGCCTGGGACCTGTCTTTTGTCCCTGGCCTGAAGGCTCCTCCCACTGGGGGCTGTGTCTGTCTGCACTGTACAGAATTGCCTCCTTTGGTGCTAAGTTAATTTCTTTTCTTTTTTTTTGCAATACTGGAGGGCTGAACTCAAGGTCTCCAGCATTCCAGGCAAGTCCCCCACCACTGAGATGCATCTCCAGCCGCGTTTTTATTTTTCCCTTTGACACAGGGGCTCGCTAAGCCGCACGGGCCGCCTCTGGCTTTGCAAGTGCGATCCTCCTGCCTCTGCCTCCCACGTCACTTGGATTCCAGGCGGGCGCCTCGGTGCCCAGCCTTTCCACCATGGTTTTGTCTTATAAACACTTTTTCTTCCTAACTGTGGTCCCAATCTGCTTAGCGGAGTCCTCAGCCACTCATGCCAACAAGACTGCGAAGTGCAGCAGGGGGAAGGAAGGAAGACGGGAAAGGTGGCTTCCGCTGGCCGGTACAGTGTCACTGTGGATTTGGGCACAAAGGCTGCTGTGGGGCCAGTGTGTTGGAAGCGGAGAAACTTCCACGGCCCAAGACTTCCCAGGTGGCCAGAGACTGACTGGCTGCCCAGCTCCGCAGGACGGACCAGGAGTCGACCTCATCCAGGGTCAAGGGCTGGAGTCAGGGTAAGCGATGAACGCTGCCTGGAGGTGAGGGGGCCTGTGATGCTCCCCCAAGGTCACCAGCACACCGAGGTGGCGGCCCGCCTCCTGGTCCTCTGCTCCTACCCCAGGGTGCCCGACTGGCGCAGGGTCTTGACCACCCTTGATGCTCCTCCTCTCTCTCCTGCTCAGGATGGGTCCCTGTGTGTGTGTGACGCGCATTCAGGGTGACTCCACCCTACCCGGCCACATGATGTCAGTGTCCCCGTGCAGCAGGCCCAACACCACAGTCAGCACCAGCGATGGGGACCTGAAGACTCGTGGCCTCCCTGAGTGCACATGGCCCGGACGTCACCTGCGGGTGTGAGGAACGCGCACTCCTCTGACCACTGAGCTAGGCCTTCCTTAATTTTGGTGAGGGGATTTCAGGGCTGCAGGCCAGGAAGGGAGGCCTGGGCTTCCCCAGGGGAGGAAGGAGGAAGTGACATCAGACCTTCCTACTGCTGGGCGAGCTGACGGGCTCAAAAGGGAACTCCCAGCCGAGGTGGGGGCCCCTGCCTGGGATCCCAGTGCTTGGGAGGCTGAGGCGGGAAGATGGCCAGTTCCAGGCCAGCCAGGGCCTCGTGAGACCCTGTCTCAACCTCGCGAGATCTCATCTCCAGGTGGGGGCAGAGATGGCCACAGTGGCCATGCCTGTGATCCCAGCGCACCGGAGGCTGAGGCAGGACGATGGCGAGTTCCGGGCCAGCCTGGGCCTTGGAAGATCCTGTCCCAACCTCAAGAGATCTCGCCTCCAGGTGGGGGTGGAGCCGGGTGCGGTGGCCACGCCCACAATCTCAGTGCGCAGGAGGCTGAGGTGGGAGGATGGCGAGGTCCAGGTCAGCCCAGGCTACATAGTGAGACCCTGTCTCAAAAACAAGCCAACAGGTTTTGCCCCCGTTGGAACACTGAGCTAAAGGGGACAGGGGAGTTGCGTCCCGCAGGTGCAGGCACAGAGGCTAGGTCCCAGCACCCAGCAGAGCACGGCTCCCTGGGCGGGGTATGAAATTCCAGAAGCTTCCTAAGAAAGGACGATGTGCCCAAGACTGGGCACCAAGAGACACAGGCTGTGGTGGCAGGGAGGGCAGGGGGCTGGGGGTGCCACCAGGGCCTTCTGAGCACCCAGTGCAGGGGCTGCCGGCGAGCAGCGGCCCTTACCATATCTGCAGTTTAATTCTCTTGCCATCGAGCTCTATGGTCCTAATCTTGAAGTCAATTCCTGAAAGGAAAGGAAAAAGAAGGCCCGTCATGCTCAGCCCCTTCGCCAAGCTGCATCCGAGGTGGGCGCTGCCAACCGCAGTGGCTCAGGAGCCCTGCTGCCCGCGGCTGGAAGCATCTGCACACATTTTCCTGTCCCCTGGAAGAGGAAGCTGAGGCCGGAGGGTGGACGGAGGAGCTGCCGGGGCAAGGCGGCGAGGGGCAGCGCTGGTGGGCAGACCCAAGGCCCAGGTGCCAAGGGTCTCATTCTCCTTTCTAGCCACCTCGGGTCCCAGGGCTCTTTGCAGGTCCAGCCCTGCACTGCCCGCCACCCACCTGGTGCACTCAGCACCAGTCCCACAATGCACTGCGACGCATGCAGGCTCCACTCCCTCTCGCCTCTGGCTTTTGCACATATCGACCCTTCTCTGCAGGTGGCTACCTGCCTATGGAAGGTCTGCTCCCAGGTCACCTTCGTACTAAGAAGGCTTCCTACCCACTGCTCCAATCCCCATTGCCCCAGGGGGACATCGAAACTCTCCAGTCTCCCACTGCTCCCCCCAGTCCCCTCCCCTGCCTTCAAAAATATAATCCCAATCCCATCACAAAGCTAACCTTTGCTCCTAAGCTTCCAGTGTAGCCACAACAGACTAATGGATAAACAATATGTGGTCCATGCGTGGAATATTATTCAGCCATGAAAAAGAATTGAGGTACTGATATATGTTACAATGTGGATGAACCCTGAAAACATGTCGAGTGACAGGAGCCAGACACAGAAGGCCACACCCTATATGATTATGTTGACATGAAATGTCTAGAACAGGCAAATGCGCAGAGACAAGGAGTATATTCATGGTTGCCAGGCGCTGAAGGAGAACGGACAGAGCAAGAAGGTTGGCTGGGGGAAGGGGAGATTTCTTTTTGATACGGTGAACATGTTCTGAAATTGACTGTGGTGAAGGAGGCCCGCCTGTAATCCCAGTGACTTGTGAGACTGAGGCATAAGGATTGGGAGTTCGAGGCCAGAGGCAGCCTGTGCAATTTAGCGAGACCCTGTCTGAGAATAAAAAAAGTAAAAAAGGGTGGGGCTGGGTGCAACTCAGTGGTGGAGTGCATACCTAGCATGTGGAGGGGGTGGGGTGGGCCTGGGCTCCACCCCAGTACTGCAACACAAACAAACCCAAAAAACCACACCCACGAATTCCAGTCCCCACCTCCCTCTCTCCTAGAATAAAGCGAAAGTGGCTTCCCAGAGCAGAGATTTCCTAAACATCTCAAGCACCCTCAGGGCTTTCCCGCAGCTCCTCTCTTTCCTGGAAGGCTCTTTCCTTGCACAGCCACCGGCCTCCTATCTCCTTCCGCTCAGGTTCTTGCTCAAGTGGCCTCTGCCAAGGCGCCTCTGACCATCCTCCACTCTGCCCCTTCCTCTGCACGCACTGCATAAAGTGTATACAGCCATCTCTTCCTGTCCTAGGGGCGTCGGGCCCAGGACCACCTGAGGATACTAAAACCCACTGTTGCTCAAATACCATCTATAAGATGGTGTGCATTCTTGCAGAACCTGCCCTCCCCCTCCTATAGAATTAAAGCATCTCTAGATGATGCAGAATTCCTCATACAATGTAAATAATCTATATATAGTTGTTACGCTATACTCTTTAGGGAAGAACAAGAAAAAATTGGCTGTACATATTTGATAAGACGTAACTTTTTTTTTTTTGGCCTGGTGCAGTGGCCCATACCTATAGTCCCAGCTACTCAGGAGGCAGAGGCAGGAGGATTGCAGGTGCGAGGCCAGAGGCAGCCTACATAACTTAGCGAAACTCTGACTCCAGATTTTAAAAGGGGGGGTGGGGGCATAGTGGTAGAATGCTTGCAAAGTATGCTCAGGACCCTGGGTTCAGTCCCCCTAGTACTGAATAAAATAAAATAAAATAAAAAACCCCAACATATCTTCAATCTATGCGTTGTTGAAGTCATGCATGCAGAAGCCCTGACACCCAGGGCTGACAGTATTTCCTCCAGGGACTGAGGAGTAAAGTTTGCCAATTCGACTGCTCTATGTGGTAGAGGCCGCCTGCAGCCGTAGCCCTGTGGCATCGCTTCCGTCATCTCGTCATCTCGGACGCTAGGCAGGGTCGTGTCTGGTTAGTACTTGGATGGGAGACCGCCTGGGAACACCAGGTGCTGTAGGCTTGGGAAAAGGACCTGGCAACCCACTCTCAAAAATCAATCTACCATTGAAAACCCTATGAACAGCAGAGAAGCACTGACCATAGTGTTTCACCTATTGTACGCAGGGTCGCTATGAGTCAGATACCGACTCAATGGCACCTAACAACAACAACAAAAATGCGGTGGAGAGGTCTGGGATTTAGCTCAGTTGGCAGAGCGCTGCTCTGTAGTCTCTGAGGTCCCGGGTTTGATTCCCAGCACTACAAAAATGGGAGAAGGACGTGGCAATCCACTCCCAAGGCAATCGTGAAACAATCAGCCATTGAAAACCCTATGAGGGTCGCTATGAGTTGGACACGACTCAACGGCACCTAACAACAACATGCAGCCGAGAAACAGCCAAACCCAGCCTGTGCCCCCAAGTTTGGTCTAAGTTCTGCCTGAGCAGGCTCAAGGCTCACGACTGGCTTGGCCTCTCCACGCGCGGAACAGGAATGCTGGGGATCCACTGCAATACAACCCTGCACTTGGGCTTCACCCCCTGGAACAGAAAGTGCCTCAAGGGCAGGGACTTGAGAGCCTTCCTGCTACTGTCTCAGGGGACCAGACACCGCAAGGGCTTCACGCAGGCCTGCTGGAAGGTCATCTCCACGCCCACGTGCACTCTGCCTTCAAGCCTAGCTCCATGCTGCTTGCTTCGGACCCACCCCAGGCAGGTCCTCTCCGCAGCCCCTCTGGCGAACGCGCCCCTCGCAGGCATAGATGAAAGACGGCTGGAGGAGCCGATCCAGCACCAGGTCTGCACGGTGCTATCCAGGTTTCAGGCACTTCCCCATGTGCCATCCGTCTTGCGGAAGCCATGAATGGGCCCCCGAGGAGGCAATGGGGACTAGGCCAGGCTGGTGAGAGCCGATTCCAGGGAGCCTCAGGGCCAAGCTCACGTCACAGATGACGGATGGAGCTTCTGAAGAAGGGCTCTGGCCAAACACAACTGGGGCAGAAAATGAACAGCCACGCGATGCCTGATCGATGAAGAAAACCCAGAGGTGCACTTACTGCCCGTGTGCATTAAAGTGCATTTTGGGACTAAAACATCTCCCAGCTCTGGGCACAGATGCCCTGCAATACACGAACCCCAGAAGCTCCGCTCAGCTGGCCAAGCCCCAGAGCCCAAGCCCCAGAGCGTCACTCTGGGGTGTACGCCTCCTAGGTTTTATTAATGCACCAGGTTTAATTAGGAAGCGTAAACTTTATAAGGCCTAAGAATGACGAGGCCGTAAATTCAAGGTCAAGGCGAATTAACTTTCCTGGAGGACGGAGGCCTGTTCCCTACAAGTGGAATGAGAACACTGGGCTGGGAGGGAGGGACTCTGGGTTCAAGTGCGCCCTCTATCTCGCTAAGCCACGTGGGTTTTCTGGTCAAGAATTAAGCATCAAAGCGTGGTGGCGCACATGTGGAATCACTCTACTTGGGAGGCAGAGGCAGGAGGATCTTGAGTTCAAGGCCAGCCTGGGCTAAGAAGAGGCGGCCTCAAAACAAAACCAAAACCGTGCCAGGCGTGGTGATGCACGCCTGTAATCCCAGCAGCTTGGGAGGTGGAGGCAGGAGGATTGCAAGTTCGAGACCAGAAGCAGTCTGCGTAATTTAGCGAGACCCTACCTCAAAAGGTAAAAAGGGCTGGGGGTGCAGCTCAGTGGTCCAGCACTTGCAGAGCATGCAAGTGCGAGGCCCTGGGTTCAACCCTCAGTACCCAAAACAAAACAAAACAACCCAAAACCAAAACCAAAACCAAACCCGGAGTCAGACATGGTGCTGCACAGCTATAATCCCAGCAACATGGGAAATGGAGGCAGGAAGATCCCAAATTTGAGGCCTGAGGCAGCCTCTGTAACTTAGCAAGACCCTGTCTGTCTCCTGATAAAAAATTAAAAAAGGAGTTGGGGGTGCAGCTCAGTGGGAGAGCAGCTACAAAGTATGTCTGAGACCCTGGTTTGGCCCACCAGTACCAAAGTGTGAGAAAAAATCATCTTGCCTGTTTGTGCTGAGTGGGAAGTTTTGGAGCTGGGAAACTGAGGTCTGGATTGAGACTGAGCCACAGCCTACTGGTGGTCACTTTGTGGCTGGTGGGGACTCAAGGGCATTCCCAATGTTTGACCTTGGAGAAGGGGAGGGGAGAGGACTCAGACACACCCGTGCCTGGGGTGGGGTGCTGTCATTCCAGGAGCCCTTCTGCTTCCTCTAGATGGCCTTTGGCCATCTTGCTGTGTCATTCTGACCCTCAACCACCCAGGGCACCTGCCAAGTCGCAGAGCACTAATCTGAAGAAAAAAGGATCAGAGATGGGTAGTGCTTGTTCAAGGGTGAACAGCAACTGGAACCTTGGCAGGAGTTCCAGTCCGATTCTTTCTACTTTACATCAGGCCCGTTTTACATGTTTTACAAATTGCAGGTCCCTGAGGAGAGCAAGGATAGAATGAGCTTATCATGGCGGGGGAGGGAGGGCAGAGAGATAACATGATTTGGTTGATGTTACGCAGGGGTAAAGTGAAGCCCGCTGCCTGGACTTTCTCAATTCAAGATAAACTCCTGGGCTTGGTGACCATTCTGTCTTCTTCTCCTAAGTCTGAAGGCCACTCCGTTACTTCTAGGTCAGAACTTTTCACTGTGGGCAGTGGCTGTTTTTGTGGCAAGGAGAGAAGTCAGCTCCGCTTCTGTGACCGGCAGAACAAGGATGCAGCAAGCCAGTTCTGTCCAACCGCAACGTGTGCCCAGCCTGCGGGCAAAGCTGTTCTGCAAAGTGACAACCGCTGTTCTGGGCGCTCTGATAGGGAAGTCAAGGCTGTGTGTGGCAGCGGCTGATTTTAGCTTCTCACCAAGGTTTTTTTATCTCGCACCTCCTCGGGGATGACAGGGCAGGCGGCTGTCATTTGCCACTGCTTCTACAGGAAAAGTCACCAATGGGGGCGGGGCTTCAGGACAGGGTCAGGGAGAGGGGCTCAACTCCTGAATGTTCCAGAGAAAGGAGCAGGAGAGGTAGGGGTTGGAGTCCTGGCTCCAAGGTGGATGGATCAGCTGTGCTTGTAGCGTGGGGCGCAAGAAGGCATCTCTCTGGGGTAGCGGGGCCTGGAATTTTGGGGTACAATACATCTGGATTCAAATCTCATCCTTGACACCTGCAGATTGTGACCTTCAGCAAGTCCCACAGCCTCCCTGAGCCTCAAATTCCTCGCCTATGAGACAGGCTTATGACAGTACTTAACATATAGTACTGGGGAGTATAATAATGCACAGAAAAAGCCGGGCACATAGTAAACGCTCAGTAAGGTCAGATGTCACCGTCCTTTCCCCATGACAACTCCCCACGCCTCAGACTCCTCTTCTGTTAAGACAGGACCCCAAAAGAACCGTTTCCAGGGCTGCTTCGAGGACAGAGCGAGATGACAGGCACCGAGACCCAAGCCCGACACATACACTCCTTGGCCAGCAGGGTGAGAGCGGAGCCTCAGTGTTCCCATCTGTAAAATGGGCACTGGTCTCCCCACCAAGGCCAGGGGACCTCCAAATGCCGGGGGACGCAGCTGCTCTTCTCCGCTCAGCCCCGCTCAACCCCTTCAGAACCCTCAGCCCGTCCCGCCGGGTCGATCCCTGAGCCCCAGCCCCTTAGGGGTGCGCCTGGCCCGGGCCTCCAGCGCCCCCGGCCGCTCCCCAGCCCCGCTACCTATGGTGGAGATGAAAGTAGAGTTGAAGGCGTCCTCGGAGAAGCGGAACAGGACACAGGTCTTCCCCACCCCCGAGTCCCCGATCAGCAGCAGCTTGAACAGGTAATCGTAGGTCTTCGCCATATTACACTCTCTCCACGACGGGAAGTGCGGCCGGCGCCTGGCCACTGGCCGCCGGCCCCGTCCATCAGCGCCGAGCCCGCCCCCCCATTGGCTCCAAGCCGGCGGCGCATCACCGCGCCCGACGCCCGCCCCCCGAGCCCCGCCTGTCGCGGGGAGGCCTGGGGAAAAGGCGAACTGGGCGCGGAGCCGGAAGCTGCCCGAGCGCCCCGCCCATTGGCCAGCGCTTGGAATAGGGAGGGCTGTGATTGGTCGGTGGTGAAGAGTTAGGGGCTTCAAACAGGGACCAGGAGGGGGCGTGGCGTTCCGCGTCCCCGCCTGCTTCCTCCCAACTCCGGGGCGGCCCCGCCCCGCCTGCCTATGGGATGGGCGGCGCCAACCGCTCCGCGCGCCAGCAGCCGGGGCCTGGTGCGTGTGTGCGCACGCGCACTGGGAAGGACCGTTGTCGCCAGTAGAGGGCGCGCGCGTGTGGGGGGCGTGTCTCTCTCTAGGTCCCGCCCCACGATCCGCGCAGGCGCAGTATGCGCCGAGGCGAGTGCGGGAAGGGTTTTTCTGCCTGACACATTGGGTACTGTGGATGTTTCCGCATCTGATCAACAGAGCGGAGGAGGAAGGGAAGCGCGCTGGTTGTGATCGTAAAGCAGTCCCTCGATCCCTCTGGGATCCCTCTGGGATCTTGGCCCTGCCAATGGGTTTACTTAGGAAAAGCCAGCTTGCCGCCACGTGAGCGGCTCACCGTCACAGAGCTGTTCCCTGTACAAGCCGGGACACCCTAGGACCCGCCCTTGGTCCCAGTGAGAGGTTGCCAGGCCACCCTCCCCCTCTGGCTGCGTCAGCACGGGCCCGGGGAGTGGGAGAGTGACAATGGCAGGTGACATTTAGGGGCATTCGGTCTGCACGAAGGTGCGCGCCACACCTAACGAAACACTGGGCGCCCAGTCCCCACGCCAGCCCGGCGAGGCCGGCATTGTTTCCTCGTTCTGCGGTGAGAAAAACAGGTCGTAGGAGGTGAAGCGACTTTCCCAAGGCTCCCATGTGGGAAGTTGGCTTTTGAACTCAGACCGCAGGGCTTCCCAGGCCAAGATTGGGTCGCAAGGGTTTCCTGCTTCTCAGAGATGGCTCAGTCCCTGTCAGGTCGCTCTGGGGCATCAGGAAGTCCTGAAAGTCGGGGAAGGGCTTGCAGGGGGCTGGCCTCCGCCTGTCTCTCCTCCCTTCCCAACCCAACTTCTTTTTCTACTTACCCAGCTCTGGTGAAGGAAAATCCCAAGCCAAATAGAGTAGAAAGAAGGAGGGAGGGGACTAGCAGAGGGAAGTGAAGGTTGTACAAGGTGGGAAGCGGGGAGGCAACAATGTAAAGGGATAAAGGGGGAAGAGGATAATCTCAGTGTAAATGATGCAACTTCATGTACTCAGTACATGGGAAAAATAGGGGAATATAACCCATAAATGCATACGGGTTTTACTACGTATTAGAAGGTTCCATAAACCTTGTAAGCTGATGAAAGTGTAACCAAAAGTGATGTAATAGTTGCATAATGGGAAAAGCAAATGCTCTATTACTCTGTAGTCCACCAAGATTTATCAATAAAGGGAAAAAACTTTTTAAAAAAAAATCATAGTGATAAAAGTAAGCACTAGAAGACAAGTATAAATCTAAAAACAAAAACAAAAACAAAAACCCTATGAGGGTCGCCATGAGTCTGACTCAAGGGCACCTAACAACAACAATGTATACCAGGTGTGTTGATATGTATGTGGCAATACAACAGTGAACAGTACCTACCAGGGTCCCACGCGTCCATGTGAAGTTTTAATAAAAAAAAGTTCCAACCAAAGCCACTGCCCACTTTCTAGGCCCCAGCCTCTAGTATTTGATGCTCTTGACCATCTTTCCCTGGAATTTCTTTTCCCTTGGTCCTCTTCCCCCGCCCCCCTTTATTTGCTTGTTTTTTTCTGTCATCTCTGCCCTGCTCTTCTCTGGGCGCTACTTGTCAGCTCCTGCAGCCTTTTGGGGGGATTCTTGTTCTTTCTTTCACCTATCCGTGTTTCTCGGAGTTTCTGTCTCTGTTCTTCGCTTTCTGCGTGATCCCATTCACCCCTATGGCTTCTACTACCTCCATGCTGGCAATGTTCAACTCTTTATTGACAGCCCAGCCATCTTTCCGTGTATAACTGCTTCTGGACTGGACATCAGCCTTCTGATTTTGTCAAAGATCCTTGAAACTCAGCATGTCCACAACTGAACTTAGCACTGTCCAGACTGGACTCTTCTCAGTTGCCTAGAGGGAAACCTAAGCCGTCTTTGACACCTTTCTTTCATGTCTCACATCCTGGTTCTTAGGGGCATCCCAAATAGCTTTTGAATTTTGCTCTTATTTCCATTGCAATGGTCAAATAATCACATTTCCCCACCGGTCTCCCTGACTACGTTCTCTAGATTTCACCTTGCAGTGTGCTCCTGCTAAAATGCTCACCTGATATCTATCCATGGCCTCTGGCTCTGTAAGATACAAAATCTCCACCTTAGTATACGATACCTTCGCAATCTGATCCCAACCTCACTCTGTATTCCACTTACAAATCATGAGACTGGAAACTCCAGAGGTGGGACAAGTCAGCTAATAAATATCGAATACTTTTTAAAATTCAGACTGTCAAAAATTCTCAGTGCTCACTATTTTGCAAACGTCTTGGTGGGGTATTGGGAAAAAGCTTTCAATTAGCAATTAAAATGCCTCACCTAAACCTCACTAGCACAAAAGTGAACACTTCTTATGTTAAATGCTGAGCCACAAGGATGACTAGAACAGTATCCTGAGATTAGATTACAAGGCAAGGGGATGAGAAGAGAGAAAAGAGGAATATAAAGGAAGAACTACAGTCTGGTAAGGACACGACATGTACAGGAGGGGATTATACTTTACCCCTAGACACGCCCCACAACTGCCTCCTAAATAAACTCACAGCGGACATCAACACTGAATAGGAAAGAACCGTGTTAGTTATACTTGGTACCAGAGACTTGTTGGCATATTGCATTAACATTTTAAAGGCTTCCATCTCTCGTTTTGACTCCTTGCCTCCCCTCCCCAAGGTAAGATCAGCAATTCAAGCAAAATTATAGCAACTTTGACACGTGTTAAGTTCTCTGCCAACCAACCAGCTAAGTTTTTGTTGTTTTTCTCCTACTGGGGTTTGAACCCAGGGCCTCACACTTGCATGTTTTGCAAGTGCTGGACCACTAAGCTGGCCCCTCAGCCTTTTTTTTTTTTTAACTTTTTCTGAGATAGAGTCTTGCTAAACTACACAGGCTGCCTCTGGTCTCAAACTTGGGATCCTTCTGCCTCTGCCTCCCCAGCTGCTGGGATTACAGGCGTGCACCACTGCGCCCTGCAACCCTGCAACCAGCTAAATTTTAAGATTGCTGCTTTCTGGTCACTGTCTCCCTCTTATTTCAGGGTAACCACTATCTCCACGATTGAAACATTTTCCCAACTTGCCTTCCTGCCTAGAATCCACCCCTACTCTAGTCCTTCCTGAAAATGAATGCTCAGTGGGTTTTCCCTATGCACTGGTTTGATTTGTTTACTTCAACTTTTGACCAAATTAGGTTCAAGTTCTCAGCAGTGTGGACCTCACGTAAGTTTCTACTTCTGCTTTGTTTCATGTGTGCAATACACTGAAAGCCTTATCCAGGCAGGCATTGTGCTTGAAACTCAGGCAATAGAAACCGTCTTCCCTGCTATCATCTGTGAAAACCTGACTTATTTTGTGTGTGTGTGTGTATGTGTGTGTGTGTGTGTGTGGTACTGGGGGTTGAACCCAGGGCCTCCCACTTGCATGCTTTCCAAGTGCTAGACCACTGAACTGCCACCTCCAGCCCATTTTTTTTTTTACTTTTTTTGAGATAAGGGCTCACTAAATTATGCAGACTGTCTCTGGTCTCGAAATTGCGATCCTCTTGCCTCTGCCTCCCAAGCCGGGATTACAGGCGTGCGCTACTGCGACCAGCTAACCCTGACTTATTCTTCACAGCCAGACTGAGGTAGGATGGGGGATAACAAAGGACAGGGGGTTTGGGTTACTGAGGCCCAGTGCCCTCATCTACAATATGGAGATCATAATCCTTATATCATGAAATCATATATTATAAAGCAAATAAACACCTTGCCAAGTTCTTGTCACAGTTCTTTTCCATTTTCGTCCCGTTATCATTTGGGGAGACATGTCCCCATACATTGTAAAATACACAGATTGTAGTTTATGTAAAAATTTATTTGACCAAAATGTAGAAAAAGTGATACTCTTACATATGATACAGTTGCAAGAATCTTCAAGAAAAGGGTGGGTTTTATTCAATTGCACAATTTGCTAGTTTACCTCCTGGGTAGTGTGATGCTTAATAAATAGGAGTGAGGGGCAGGGGATTCAGATTAAGCTAGAAGCAGGGTGAGTTTTAGCCAGAATTGTAAACTTGAGTTGGCCCCCACACCGTTGCGGAAGGTGGAATGTCTCAGCTCTGAGATGTTAATAGAGAAAAGCAAAAGATACGACAAAGCCCAAATGTGCAGCTCCTACAAAATACTCCATATCCAGTTTAATCAGGAGTTCTGTGACCTTTTATTAGCATGGTCCCAAAGAGGAATTAACATCCTAGGTGAGTAAATCTTCAATTTGTTATTCCCTGAATAATGGAGATGAAGTTAGGCCAATTACTTCTCTACCTCTCTTTGCTGCCAGAGACCCCTTCTGCCCAGTATTCATTAGTAGAAAAAAACTCTTTTGCTCAATTTATTGCTGGCTAGCAGTCTTTTTGATGTGGCTGACCCGAACAGGACCAAACGCCACTGTGTTCTTGGTGAGAACATGGCCTGATCTCAGAGCAGATAAGTATTGCAATAAGAGGCAATTTTGGAATGAAAGAAAAATATTGTAGAAGCGTAACACCGAGAATCTGTTCAGAAAATAACTGGGTAAAATAACACGGCTCTTTCCAGAACATTCTCACGATGACTGCTCAAAGGATGTCTGTTAGGCACAGAAGTGTGGGAAGGGCCAGGGTGATTAGGTTCATCTACCTCCTGTACTTTATGACTTCCTACAATAGCCTCCACCCCACCCCCACCTTTTTTCTTCCCCCTCTGGATGGAAAATCCCCACCCATTTTATCATCATGGTCCCCAGCCTGCTGTAATTTTGCCAACGGTGACCCAAAAGGTCATATTCTTCAGCATTGTCAATCAACCCATAGCTAGATATTGGAGTCTGTGTTCTTGGAAGTGTGGGGTGGGCTGTACTCCCAGGAACCAAATGCCCTCAGTTTTTAAGAGAGAGTCTGGTCAGCATGAAATACCCTGCCTGTCTTAGGAATAAATGCAACTTAAGGATAAAAATAGAGCTGAAAAAGCTGGTGCCATTTGAAAAACAAAAAAAGGAAGGGAAGGGATTAGATTTAACTGGTGCTCAAAGCTTGTCAGATACAAAATATTTGGTCATGAATTCATAATTTGCTTGACATTTCCAGCAAAGCGAAGATGCAATGACAAGAGAAATTTCTTACGAGAAAAGAAAAAGATCTGGCGCTCTGGACTGGCGGTTGGAACAAGACTTTTCTGGTTGTGGTTATATACAGTTAAGTTCGTTTAGTGTCTGATCCAGTGTCTGATGTAAGCCCACGTTCTCTTCTTTGGCCTGGGCAAGTTTTTCTGGTGAGGATTAAGAGGGGAAGGAAAAATGAATTAATAAGCATCTTTGTTAAAGGGGGGGAAGTTTGTAAATCTCAAAGAGGTAAGGTCATAGCTGGAAAGGTACTTTCCATTTACATCACAGCAAAACACCATGGAATAATAGGGACCAAGAACCAAATTTTAGACTAAAGATTTCAAGATAAAATACGAGGGACCTGGTTTTACTGAATTTTGTTGTTGTTAGGTGCCCTCGAGTTGGTGTTCGACTCATAGCGACCCTACGTACAAGAGGCGAAACACTATTGTCAGTGCTTCTCTGCTATTCATAGGGTTTTCAATGGCTGATCATTTTTTGGGAGTGGGTTGCCGGGCCCTTCTCCCAAGCCTACAGCACCTGGTGTTCCCAGGGGTCTCCGATCCAAGTACTAACCAGGCCCAACCCTGATTAGCTTCCGAGATCTGATGGTCTCAGATGCCACAGTGCTACAGCTGCAGGCTAACTGCATTTTAGGTAAGCTGCAAATATTTGAAGTGCATCTCAATTGTTGTATGAGATTTGCTTACACCTAAACCACCACACTTTGCCTGTCAGAAATTTAACTCAATGTCCTGTATTTTCATTTGCTCAATCTGGCATCCCATGAGTCAAATGCTTGGATCAAAAGCCTCGACTGTACCAGTGAAGTAAGTCATTTAGCCTGTCTAGGTTTCAACGTGGGCTGGGATTTAGCTCAGTGGGTAGAGCGCTGCGCTGCAGTCTCTGAGGTCCCGAGTTCAATTCCCAGCACCGCAAAAATGGGAGAAGGACCTGGCAATCCACTCCCAAGGCAATCCCGAAGCACTCAGCCAGTGAAAACCGTATGAGGGTCGTTATGAGTCAGATACTGACTCGATGGCACCTAACAACAACAACAGGTCTCAACGTACCTGTCTGTCAAATGGGGAGAATAATAACCAAGATGCGGTACAGGTATCATGAGGACTAAATGAGAAATGCTTCAGAACTAATGAAATGCCACACAACGTAACATTTCAGTCCTGGGCGTGGGTGACTTCCTACATTTCTCCCCTAATACCAGTGAATTAGTCCCTGACCCTTTTGTAGGCAAGTGTAACCCCGTAAGCCCTCTTTCCTTTGGTGTTTCTGGGAGTGGCTATTTAAATTCCAGGTGTCATTGTGTCATTGTGTCTGTGACTCCATAGCAATGGAGTCAAAACCCAGGTACAGGCAAAATGCCTGAAATTTATGCCAGACTGCAGAATGTTACTGAGTGATTGCGCTCATAAAACACATTTTTAAAAAGGAAAGAAAAAAATAAGCCATTTAGAGCCATACATGACAGGGCACCGGGGAGGGCTGGTTTGCAACGAGCAATGGCTGATAAAGGACCAAGCTGAAAGCCATCAAAATACTGGAGGAAAGTAAGATGCCTCAGGAAGTGTGATCCAATCAGGCTGGAAATTTCCAGAAAGAAAGAAAAGAAAAGAAAAGAAAAAAGAGAAAGGAAGAGAAAAGAAAAGAAAAGGGAAGGGAAGGAAGGAAGGAAAGAAAGAAAAGACAAGAAAAGAAAAGAGAAAAAGAAAAAGAAAAGAAAGGGGAAGGAAGGAAAGAAGGAACGGAGGGAGGGAGGGAGAGAGAGAGAGAGAAAAAAAAAAGACAAGACTGTAGAAGACGGCAGCCTTTCTACTGCAGCTCCTGAACCTTTCCCTTGAGGCACTGAGGAAAACTCAAGTTGCCAGGGACCTGGGAGGACCCCACCAGAGACAGAACAGTGGCCTGGGCCCATGGGGTCTGCGTAACAGATGCTCACTAAATGCTGACTACGTGTGAGCCAACCCCATTCTCTCACTGAACTATAACAGCAACCGAAATCGCGTCTGTTTTGCAGAAGCTCCGTGGCTTCTGCAGTCCCGCATGGCTGAAGTGGTAGAGCGAGGACTCCAACCCAGAAACCGCTCCAATCCAGGGTTCCCTGACAACCTGGGTCCAACCCAGGTCCCCCAATGCAATTCCTGATCTCACTTCACTGTCATCGGGATTCCCTGGCTCCCTGGCGTCGATTTTTTTGTTAGGGTCTGAGATGAAATCACTTCCCCTTAAAGCGTTCCTTGCCTTTAAGAACTGTGACAAGGCTCACAGGCTACCAACAAGGGGTCGCTGAGCTGCACAGCACTCATTCATCCTGGAAATGAACTTCCCCTTCCGTGCTCAGTGAGGTAGCGCGACTGGACAGACGGGCCTGGATAGTTATTTCAAAGGGTGGAGGCTACAGAGGCCTGGAAAAATCCCGGGAACAAACTGAGCCAACAAAAAACCCCCCTCTACGCAGCTGTCATCTATGCAGGCCTACGTAAGGAAGTTGTACAGAGGGGTTCAGGCCGCAGGTAGGGGAACAGCAGTCAGGAACAGGGAGAGGCGGGGTGGAAAGTGTGGGTCATTTAGGAGAGAGGGATTTGGGAAGAATGAATATGAAGAACTGGACAGAGGTGCCCACCCAAATAAAAAAACTGTAAGATGAGGAATAACAGGCTACCCTGACCAAAGAGCCAAAGGTCTCACTGGAGGGTTTCGTGGCGTTTCCACGTTCGGGGGGCGGTCTGGGAGATGTGGCTTAGACATCTGTCACTGGGAGAGGTAATTTGAGGTGGTGATGGTGGAGGCAAAAGAGGACTCAATAGACATTTGCGATGTGAATTATCTTGGAGGAACCTTTGAGGTTTTGGTCATTCTAGGCATGAAGTTTTTGTTTGTTTGTTTTTTGTGGTACTGGGGTTGAACCCAGGGCCTCGTGCTTGTATGCTTTGCAAGTGCTGGATCACTGAGCTGCACCCCCAGCCCAATTTTTTACTTTTTCTGAGACAGGGTCTCGCTAAATTACACAGACTGCCTCTGGTCTCAAACTTGAGATCCTCCTGCCTCTGCCTCCCAAGCCGCTGGAATTACAGGCGTGCGCCACCATGCCCAGCTAGGCATGAAGTTTTAACACTCGCAGGCCAACATTATGCATTTTTACAAAACCAAAGCCAGGCTTCTGATTATAATTAACGCAAGGGGGGGGATGTTAGCATCTCAGGAAAAACCACATTTCTTCGTTTTTTGTTTTTGGTTTTTTTGAGGAAGGGTCTCTGTGTAGCCCACGTTGGCCTGGGCTCATGAGCCTCCCAGGTGCTGGGATGACAGGCCCAGCCCCCTCTTCTCTCTGACATCACAGCAGTTTCAACTTCCTTTCCTAGTTAATGGGCTGTTCCATTCCTCCTGGGGTCAACGTGCTCAGGGCAGGGCATGGGGTGCCCTTCCTCCCAGGACTGCATGAGGGATGAACGCTCCTTGACAGCAAAGACACAGGGAACCCCGGTCACCCGTGGAACCGGGTGGAACACAGGGCAGAAGAGCACAGGAGTAAGGAGCCCACAACACCACTGCCGCTATTTGAATTCGTAGCTTGAACCCCATTCCAGGGGAGCCTCATCCTAGCCACAGGCCGGCTGCCTCTGGGCCTTGGAGGGACGAATCCCCACCCCAAACCGTTTCTATTTAAGGCCAGACTATTGGCACGCAGAGGCCGTTAGCTAATGCCACACTGGAGGACTCGTGCCAAGCTGGCTTTTGTTTTCACGTCTTCAGAAAAGACCCGCGTGGGCATCTCGTCTCTTGGTAACCAGCTCCTGATCTGTGAGCCAGAGAGAGCCAGCCACCCCCGCCTTTTGGATCCAGCTATGGCCAAAGGTACAGAGCTCCAGCTCAAAGGCGGCAAGGAGAGGGGAGGAAAGGAAAAGGAGAAGCGCAGGAACAGGAGACCGCCTGTCTTTATTTCAATCACACAGGCACAGAGGTATCCAAGAAAGGACAGGAAGATCAGACCAGGAGGCGGGAGACTGGAGCTCCCAGAGGCCCGTAGTGGGAGGAGGCACCAGAGAAAGAAGGCACAGTTGGGTACCGCGAGGTCCCAGGGCGGTGCCCCGGCTGCCTCAGAGAGAGGTCATGTCGTTGAGGGCATGGCCCAGCTCCTCACTGATAGCTTTGTACTTGAGCTTCTGCACATAGAACTCATCTAGAGGGTGGAGGGCCCCAGGGAGAGAATTCAGAAGGACAGGTACAAGAAACAGAACGTGAGGGTCGAGAGTGCCACAGGGGAGCCACGAGAGGAAGAGAAAGCAAGAAAAGAAAAGTATGAGGGAGGAGAAAGCTGCGTCCTATGGAAAACCAATTGGGAGACGGACCTGGCAGCCCACTCCCAAAAAAATCCACCACTGAAAACCCTATGAAGAGCAGAGAAGCACTGACAATAGTGTTTCCCCTGTTGTACAGAGGGTCGCTATGAGTCGGATACTGACTCGATGGCACTTAACAACAACAACAACAACATGTAAAACCACACAGCCCCCTGGAGTGGTTTCTGAGTGACCTGAGGTGCTGTGCACCATGAACCTTAATGAATCTTTAGAAGAAATCTCTAAATTTCTGGCGACCAGAAATCCTCCCACCAACCGCTGGGTCCCAGATTATTTCTGATGTCCAAGGATATCACCAGGTCCAAAGGGTACCCTTTGGAAGGGGGCATTTTCCCCTATATGGAAATCTCACTTCCCAAACCAGAGATAGGGGTACATGATTTGAAGGTGACTATCGAGCCCTTTCTGGGTGAGACTGGCCATGTGGGAGACCTTGTCTTAGCCCCATATTTCTAGAATTTTCCAGACTCTATCATGAAGAACATGGGACAGGATTTTTACAATTGGGTCACTTTAAGAAATGCTAAGTTGCGTGGAGGGACTGGGATTTAGCTCAGTTGGTAGAGCGCTGCGCTGCAGTCTCTGAGGTCCCCAGTTCAATTCCCAGCACCGCAAAAATGGGAGAAGGACCTGGCAATCCACTCCAGAGGCAATCCCGAAACAGTCAGCCATTGAAAACCCTATGAGGGTCGCTATGAGTCGCATACCGACTTGACGGCACCTAACAACAACAACAAGTTGCATGGGGCCACAGCCAAACGTGCAGACTGGCCTTTCCCCGGGTCCCCAGATTCTCTGTATTTTCATCTCAGATTATGATAAGGGTGCAGCTCTGGGCGGAGGAAGAGGTCAAGAAGAAACGCCAGGCATTTCTAAAAAATGCAAGGCATCTCTGAGCAATGAGAGAGTTGAAAGAAATGCTAAAGACTTCCTCATGCCACACCGCGCTTTCCTAAGCCACACAAAGCCTGACTCAGGCCCTCCTTCCCAACCACCCCGCCCCCACCCCCCACACTTTCTAGGGGAAAGAGACGACAGACACATTTAGACACATTTAGGTGGCGGCGTCATACCTTCCAGGTCATCGATTGTCTTTTCCAGTTTGGCAACCGTTCTCTCGGCAAATTCCGCACGGGTCTCGGCCTAGAGGAGCAGAGAGTCACTACCACCGCCCCCCAGTCAGCCCCGGGGAAAGCGGGAACCAGCTGGGGGCCACCTCACTCACCTCCTTCAGCTTGTCGGAAAGAAGTTTAATTTCTTCTTCATATTTATCTTCCTTTTCAGAATACTGTGAGACAAACCAAAACGTGGCTTTTGAAAAAGCAGGGGAAAAAAGGCATAGAAGAAGGCACATTCCTTCCCTCTCTCCCTTTCTCTCTCTCTCTCTCTCTATTCTTTTTGCAGTACTGTGGGGTTTAACTTAGTACCTCGCACATGCTAGGCAAGTGCTGTACCACTCGGTTGCACCCCAGCCCCTTTTGTTTTAAATTTTTAGCCTCAAACTCACGATCCTCCAGCCTCAGCCTCCTGAGTTGCTGGGGTTCCAGGCATGTGCCTGGCTTAGGTTCTCTATCTTTTGGAAGAAAGTACATTCGTGCAGTGCTATACACATGCTTCAGGTGGGCTCGGCGGCACACGCCTGTAATCCCTGTACTTAGAAGGCGGAGGCAGCGGGATGGCAAGTTCCAGGCCAGCCTGCGCTACACACGAGACCCAGCCTCAAAAAATCAACCAACCAACCAATCCCAGGAGAGCAGCAGACGCCTTTCCAGACAGGAGAAAAGGGGACAAAATGCAGAGCCTCTGTGGGGAACCTCCTAGGAAGCCCTGAGCTGGTAACTTGAGCTGCAAGTCCAATGAAGATGGGGCCAACAAGTGAAGAGAAGCGCGCGGGCCCCCTCCTCAAGGCCCTCCACAGTCTCTGGCCAGACTGGTGCTTCCAACCCCACCAGCTGCCCCAAGGTGACAGCCACTCACTGCACATGCTCTGTGGGCTCCGGCCTCCCACCTTTGCCTATGTATTTGTGTCGCCCCACGCCACCCCCGCGTTTCTTTCCCACGACCACCTGTCAAAAACCACTCTTGCCTTTGAAGGCTCATTTCAGATTGTACCACTAACATCTGAAATCACCGTCTGCCTGCCAAGGTCCAGCCACAGTCAATGGCATCGCAGCTGGAGATCCTTAAACCTTTTTTTTTTTTTTTTGTGGTACTCGGGGTTGAACCCAGGGCCTCGCGCTTGCTCTGCAAGTGCTGGACCACTGAGCTGCGCCCCCAGCCCATTTTTTACATTTTGAGACAGGGTCTCGCTAAATTACGCAGACTGCCTCTGATCTCGAACTTGCGATCCTCCTGCTTCTGCCTCCCGAGCCGCTGGGATTACAGGCATGTGCGCCACTGCGACTGGCGCCTTAATCCCATTTTTTAGATGGCGAAACACCCTCAGAATGACTAAGTTATTTGTCTCCGGTCCTCGGAGGTTAAGTGACAAAGCCATGACTGGAGCCTGACTCAGGAATTCGTGCCCTTAGCCACTGCCACATAGATAGCCTTTTCTTTCTCTTCCTCTTCCCCTCTCCCAACAAGGGACTCTGCCAACATCCCTCGGTCCCTCGGAGGGGTCTCAAAGCACTGAGGCCCCAGAGGAAACCTGTAACTAGCTGGGGTGATCGCTTCCACTGGCCAAGATTTGGAGCTTTTCCAGGGAAGAAGTCATCTGCTCACTGGGACCTGTCTCCCCTGGACTAGGGTCGCATACGCCATGCACACAGGGACTGCACTGATTCATCACATTTCCTGTATCAGACACACACCAGGCACGAAGCTAGGAACCTTGAACTGCAATTGTGGGCTTAAAAAAACACCCGACAAATTAAGCTTTGCTATTTTTACAACTACTTCTTCTTCTTCTTCTCCGTTTTTTTTTTTTTTTTTGCGGTACTGGGGGGTGAATCCAGGGCCTTGCGCCTGCATGCTTTGCAAGTGCTGGACCCCTGAGCTGCACCCCCAGCCCATTTTTTTACTTTTTGAGACAGGGTCTCGCTAAATGACACAGACTGCCTCTGGTCTCAAACTTGTGATCCTCCTGCCTCCGCCTCCCAAACTGCTGGGATGAAAAGTGTTATAGTTCATACAAGAACACAATTAAACCTTAAAAAACTATATTTTAAATATAAGTTTTTTGTGTGCGTGTTAAGGTCTTAGATGGCTCTGCAAACTGATCATTAAGTTGATGTTATCAGTCAAGGACGCGTACAGTCTCAGCCAGGTGTGGTGGCATATACCTCTAATCCCAACACATGGGGGGCTGAGGCAGGTGATCTCTAGTGTGAGGCCAGTGTGAGCCACACAGTAAGACCCTGTCTCAAAAACCAAAACGAAACAACAGCAGAAAAAACCTCACCAACACCTCACACATCATAGTCTAACAAGAAAGGCGTGCAATTAATTGGGTCACCATAACAAGCGTGATAGGACTGGGGGTGGAGCTCAGTGGTAACGCGCTTGCTGGAGATGCACAGGCCCTGGATCCCATCTCCAGCATCATAAAGAAATAAGTAAATAGACATGATAAACCATAATGATAGGAAAAGAAGTAGATGGGGCCACACAACAGAGGAACACTTTAGCTTGAATGAGAAACGAGGCAAGGCCTTTGAAGAAGTGACGTATAAGCAGAGGCCTAAAGGGTGAATGTGCACATCAACAAAAGCGAAAAGGGAAGGCCAGTCGCCGGGCACGGTGGCTCATCCATGTACTCCGAGGAGCTCAGGAGGCTGAGGCAGGAGGATCACAGGTTCGAGGCCAAAGGCAGCCGGCGTAACTTAGTGAGACCCTGTCTCAAAATAAAAAATTGAAAAAAAAAAAAAAATGGGCTGAGGATGAAGTCCAGTGGAGAGGACTTGCAAAGAATGTGACCTGGGGTCAACCCCCAAGTACTGAAGAGAGAGAGAGAGAGAGAGAGAGAGAGAGAGAGAGAGATTTCAGAGTGGGGGCATGGCGCCTAAGATGGTCTCGCGATTGCTGTGGATAGTGTTTCAACTTGAAAAGCCAGTTCCACCTTTAGGCAGGTATTTTGGGAGGAGCCAGGGATATAGGTAAGAGTGAGGCTCTGGACTTATATGGTACTGCTTGGATCTTCCTAGGAGGAGCCTTACCCGGGACCAATCTCATATTCCATCCCATCTTCATATGCAGTGGATAGAAAAGATGGTGTTAAGATCCCATGGCAAAGGACCCAAAAGCTTGTGTGAGAAAGCTAGCCACTGGGCAGCGCTTTCTGTGGGGGAAATCCCCAACTGCTGGGCACCATAGCTACTGTTCGCAAATCAAGGTCAGATTGCTGATACCCTGGCATGCTTCGGAGCACACTGCACGAGGAAAAGAACAAATTCTAACAAGTGCCCGTCCCGCCCACGCCAACCACCAACCTTTTCAGAAGCAGCTTCAAGTGACTTCAGGTTGTTGGTAACGTTCTTGAGTTCTTCTTCCAAGTCCCCACATTTCCTGCACCAAGACAAAAGATCTCTGTGTTTTATCTTCCCTGACAGCAGGCAATTCCCACAGAAGGAATTTTCAAAAGGAGAAACCTACGCTGCCTCAGGGCCCCAAGAAGGAATGTGGGGGAAAAAATGTTACTGGATTTTTCTGAGATGTGATGTTGGGTGCTCATTAAACTCTCTCGTACCCGGAGGCAGGGCAGGCAAGAGCCCTTGGAGGGTCTTTAAAGCACCTCTGGGCTTCCGCCAGGGGTTAGGCAACAGAGACTTATGAAATCGATGACTGAGAAGGCCGCCTCCGGGAGGTGGAGGAATGAGGCCCAGTGCAGGAGGTCGGAGACGGCAGTCAGAGTTCACAACACACCCCCCAGGAAGCATCCTGGACTGGGTGTGTGAAGCCAGAGCCCGCCCCGCACTGCGGGACGTTGGAGAGCTGGGCTCCTCATCCAAGGCCAATGGGACCAGTGTTTTATTTGTTGGAGTTTAGGGGATTGTAGGGGACTGTGGTCAAACTTCTCAACCCCCTGCCCACCCCAGGAGTATATCATGGCCCGATGGCAACATCAGGAGTAGAGCACCGACTTTGGGAGCCCCTGACTTCTGGAGGCCCATGTTCTGTTAAAAGCACATGGCCAGCCAGGCGCTTAACCGCGTGGGGCACGCCTATAATCCCAGCAACTGGGGAGGTGGAGGCAGGAGGATTGCAAGTTTGAGGACAGAAGCAGCCTGCGTAACTTAGCAAGGCCCTGACTCAAGATAAAAATAAGTAAGGTGAGGAGGGCTGGGGATGCAGCTCAGTGGCGGAGCACTTGCAAAGTACATGCAAGGCCCCGGGTTCAAGCCCTCGGTACCACTAAAAGAAAAGAAAGAGAAAACGAAAAAGAAAAAAGAAAGAAAAGAGCACGTTGTCTTGAGCCAGGTGGAAGGGTACATGCCTATAATCTTAGTTACTTGGGAGGCTGAAACAGGAGGATCTCAAATGTGAGGCCAGCTACTTGGGAGGCTCAAGTTTGAACTTGAGATCCTCCTGTTTCAGCCTCCCAACTAGCTACACGGTGAGTTCTGGGTCAGTCCAGGCTACACAGCGAGATCCTTCTCGAAACAACGACAAAGGATGCACAGCCCCCTGTCTGGGAAAATGGGACTTCTGGACTTCTCAGCTGCTACTTTTAATCTCACTCTTATACCCCGATATCTTGGTGGGAAGAGAACATGTGGACAGCGCTTCTCTGGGCAGTAAGAACTAATGGTCACCGTTTCTCTTTGTCAACCGTGGAAGCAAAGGGGACGGATAACTACTGAGTACCGGGTGCCCGCCCACTTGGGCGCAGGGCCTGGCCAGAGTCAATTCGCGACACAGCCAACTCTCCCTCCCACTCTGCCCCAGGAGCTGAGCCTGCCCTTGCTCCAACTCTACAGCCACTCACAGTTCAGACACCTCTGCCCGCTCCTCGGCTCTTTCCAGCTCCCCCTCCAGGATGACCAACTTCCGAGCCACCTGCAAAGACAAAAAGGCCGGGCTGAGATGGGATCCTCCCCAGCCAGGGGCCATTCCCCCACGCATGCGCAGGAGACCGCCATGCCCAGAGCGTCTGCGATGCGGGCTCCCTGCTGGTGCCTCATCTCCAGCAGTCCTGGGGCCTGGCGGACATCAACACGCTCTTCTTCCAGCCCCAGGAGTGAGGCAGGCAAAAGGGGGACCGCAGAAGCCAAGCTGGGGTCCCCGATCCTCAGCCTCTGCCAGGCTGGGCCGCTACGCCCAGCTGAAGGACCAAAGCCCGCGAGCGGATCAGCTGATTTCCCCGGCAAGTCAGACAAATGGCCAGCGGGACCTTTTTGGCATCGTGCGAGATAAGAGCGTCCCGGCCAAGTGTCTGTCTCTGGAAAAACAGATGTGCAGGCAGGACAGCTGAGCCAACCGAGGGCTTCCTGTAGGCGTCGCCCGCCCGGGTTATCCCGATCTGCAGTTCCAGCCCCGTTTCCTCCCACTTCCTGCCGCCGCCATCTGGCGGCCTCCCTCACCTCCTCATACTTGCGGTCGGCCTCCTCCGCAATGTGCTTGGCCTCTTTCAGCTGCAGCTCCTGGATCTCCATCTTCTCCTCATCCTTCATGGCGCGGTTTTCTATCACCTTCATCCCTCTGCAAGAGGCCATGCGGTCATCAGGGCCAGCCCCGCGCGAACCCCGACCCTGGACGCGTCTCTCGATTTACCCAGCACCAAGCCACAAGGGTGAAGGCCTGCCATCAAGCTCCAATTCTTGGCAGGGCGCGGTGGCGCACGGCCTGTCATCCCAGCGCGGCTGGGGAGGCAGAGGCAGGAGGATCGCAAGTTCGAGACCAGAGGCAATCTGTGTAATTTAGTGAGACCCTGTCTCAAAAAGTAAAAAAATGAAGCTGGGCGTGGTGGCGCACGTCTGTAATCCCAGTGGCTTGGGAGGTGGAGCCAGGAGGATTGCAAGTTCCAGACCAGAGGAAGTCTATGTAATTTAGCGAGACCCTGTCTCAGGAAGTAAGGAAAAAAATAAAAGGGCTGGGGGTGCAGCTCAGTGGTCCAGCACTTGCAAAGCATGCAGGCCTGAGGGCCCGGGATCAACCCCCAGTACCACACACACACACACACACACACACACACACACACACACGTAAAAAAATGGCCTGGGGGTGTAGCTCCGTGGTCCAGCACTTGCACAGCATGCAGGCACGAGGTCCTGGGTTCAACCCCCAGTACCGCAAAAAAGAAAGCTCCAATTCTCATCTGCATTTTTTTTTTGAGGGCGGGTAGGGAACAGGGTCTCCCTATGTAGCCCAAGCTGGTCTGGACCCCACAATCCTCCTGCCTCAGCCTCCCGAGGACTGGGATTACAGGCGTGTGCAGCAGAAGATGGCTTTTCACTTTACTTCTTATCTTTCCTGACCAGCAGACCCTGTTCTAAATACCGCAGCCTTCACAACTGCCCCACGAAGTGAGCCCATGATCCTCACTGTACAGAAGGGGAAACTGAGGCAGTGAGTGACAGTAAGTACTTTGCTCACAGATAGGGAGGCTGTACAGAGGAGCTGGGACTCAGACCCTGCTGATGGGCTGCAGAGTCTGCGCTCCCATTTTATGCACCTCTCAGTAACTAGGAGCAAGCAGTGACCACGCAGTGACCCGAGGTCTGCGCCAGCTGGCTGTGCAATGCTGAGGGACAGTGATGACTTCTGCCATACTGGGGGCTGGGTCACAGAAAGACTTTCTAGAAGAGGGGACATCAATGCTAGGCTTATTCAAGGGTAAGAAGAGCTGGAGGAACTGGATACCATGGCGAACTTCTTCTTTTTTTTTTTTTTTTTTGCGGTACTGAGGGTTGAACCCAGGGCCTCGCACCTGCATGCTCTGCAAGTGCTGGGCCACGGAGCTGCACCCCCAGCCCATTTTTTTACTCTTTGAGACAGGGTCTCGCTAAGTTATGCAGACTGCCCCTGGTCTTGAACTTGCGATCCTCCTGCCTCTGCCTCCCGAGCCGCTGGGATTACAAGTGTATGCCACCGTGCCATGGCACACTTCTGTCATTTCAGCTCTTGGGAGGCCGAGGCACCGGGATCTTGAGTTCCAGGGCCACCTAAGCCTTGTGAGACCTTGTCTCAACCTCACAAGGCATTGGCTCCAGGTGGGGGCGAAGCCCAGTGCATGGTGAGTTCCAGGCCAGCCTGGACCTTGCGAGACCCTGTCTTAACCTCGAGAGATTTCCTCTTCGGCTCAGTGGAGCAGAGTGATGTGTCCACGCCTGGGATCCCAGCACCCAGGGGCCTGAGGCGGGGGGATGGCGAGTTCCAGGCAAGCCTGGGCTACACAGAGAGACCCTACCCCACCTCCCCCACCCAAAACCAAAACCGAGCAGGAGCACTATGCCTGAATGGCCTGCTGAGGAGAAAGGGAACCTAGTTTGTCCTTTTCTTTCTTTCCTTCATAATATTATTGAAAACCCTATGAATAGCAGAGAAGCACTGTCAGATACAGTGTCGGAAAATGAGACCCCCAGGCTGGAAGGCATTCAAGTAATGTCTGGGGAAGGAAGAGTTGCCCCCTTGAAGTAAAGTTGACCTTAATAACGGAATTGGAACAAAGCCCCTGGGACGTCCTCTTCCAGATGTGGCATGACTCAAAATGAGAAGAAACACAGTGGCTGCAACAATGGGCATACACATGAAAAGATCGTGTGCATGGCACAGTATCGGGCAGTGCTTCATTCTGCTGTACTTAGGGTCTGTATGGATGGCACCTGCCAACATGGAAAACCTATTCTCTGGTAGGCATTGCACTTGAATTTAATTTTTTATTTTCCAGTACTGGGGACAGAACCCAAAGCCTTACGCATGCTAGGCAACTGCTTGGACTGCTGAGCTGTACGTGGCTAATGATCACAACAGCACAATCAGAAACGAGTCCTCTGGGGGCATCTATACCGGAAAACCTTCATGGTGGCTTGAGGAAGTGAGAGCTCCGGGGTGACTGTGAATAGAAACGCAAGGCCGCTGGCCCGGCCCACATCAGCACACAAGGAGCCCATTTACCACCACGCAGCGACAGATGCTTCTGTGAACGACACAATCTGCCCTCAGTCCTCCGGAGCCAAGGCATGCCAGAGCGCGATCCAGCTCCTGAAGGCAGAACGCCCCAAAGCAGCACAAAGGCCCCGGGGTTGCCAGTATACCAATGCTGCTGGTTTGCATGCAGCCCCAAAATATAGCTCTCACCTTCCGAAAGCCTGAAACCTGCCAGATAACACCGATAACAATCATCTATGCAGGTGCCCTGGTCCAAGTCGGGTGGGTTTTTTTGTTTTGCTTTGTTTTTTGGAGCAGGGGCTCCATAGCATAGGCTAGGCTTGAACTCACTATGTAGCCCACGCTGGCCTCAAACTCACAATCCTCCTGCCTCTGTCTCTTGAGTGCCAGGATCACAGGCGTCCATTCCTGTTTCTATTTCCCCCTTTTCCACATCACCCTGAAGATGGATGTCTCTAGAACACAGACGAGAGGCGCTGTGGATTTCTAAGAAAGCAGTGTTCTGCAAACTGACCAACGTGGACATTGTGTCCGCCATCATTTCTACAGCCCTACACCTGCCCATTATTGCCTTTTCTCTGCCTGCTAGAAGACGGTCTTCTTGGCTACTATAAAGAAAAGTATTTCTACAGGGTGTGGTGGTGCACGCCTATGATCCCAGCAACACTAGAGGTGGAGGCAGGAGAGTCACAAGTTCAAGGCCAGAGGCAGCTTGCGTCACTTAGCAAGACCCTGTCTCAAATTTTTTTTAAAAAGCCAAAAATAGTCTGGGGTGCAGCTCAGTGGCAGATCATTTGCAAAGCATGCATGAGGTTCAACCCCTAGCACTACACACACACAAAAAAAAAATAAGAAGAAGAAAAAGAAAAACATTTACACACAGGGCATAAGCATGCATTTAGATATGGACATGCACATACATGTCTGAGTGATCATGTTTACTTTCACCGAGGCTCTGCAGGTCAATAGTGTTGTTATTGCTATTGTTAGGTGCCCTCGAATCAGGTCCGACTTGTAGCAACCCGATGTACAACAGAGCAAAAGACTCTCCAATACTGTGTCATGCCCAGCACTATATCTGACAGTGCTTCTCTGCTATTCGTAGGGTTTTAGACAGCTGATTGTTTTGCGAGTGGGCTGCTGGATCCTTCTCACAAGCTTATAGTACCTGGTATTCCCAGGAGGTCTCCCATCCAAGGACTAACTAGGACTGACCCTGCTTGGCTTCCAAGATCAGAGGGGATTAGATGCCAGGGTGGTACGGTTGCAGATTCAGTTCAGTAGTATCATCCCCAATTTTTTTTTTCTTTTTTCAGTACTAGAGTGTTGAACCCAGGCCCTCGCACATGCTAGGCAAATACTCTACCCCTGAGCTGCACCCCAGGCCCCCCTTTATTAAATCTGTATTTATTTTTTATTTATCTATTTATTTATTTTTGCAGTACTGGGGGATTGAACTCAGGGCCTTGTGATTGCGTGCTTTGCAAGTGCTGGACCACTGAGCTGTACCCCCAGCCTGTTTTTTTTCACTTTTTGAGACAGGGTCTAGCTAAGTTATGCAGACTGCCTCTGGTCTCAAACTTGCGATCCTCCTGCCTCTGCCTCCTGAGTCGCTGGGATTCCAGGCGTGCACCACCGTGCCTGGCTTTTAATTTTTATTTTTGAGACAGGGTCTCGCTGAGTTGCACAGGCTGCCTCTGGCCTGGAACACAAGAGCTTCCTGCTTCTGCCTCCCGAGTTGCTGGGATGAGATGACAGGTGTGTCCAGGGTGCCCAGGTCCCCAAGTTTGCAGAAGCAAACGGCGATCCCACCCAGTCTGAAGCGTCCTCACCTCTCGCTCTCGTCGGCAGCCTTTTCCGCCTCCTCCAGCTTCTGCAGGGCGGTGGCCAGCCGTTCCTGAGCCCGGTCCAACTCCTCCTCCACCAGCTGGATGCGCCGATTGAGAGCTGCCACATCTCCTTCAGCCTGGGGAGGTCAGAAGTGCAGCTGGATTAGGAAGGGAGAGGCCGGCCAGCGACGGGAGCCCACCATACCTTCCCACAAGACGACCTAATTCCCCTGCCGGAACCTGTCCAGGAATCCATACTCTGACTTTTTATTTATTTTTTTGAGTGGAGGATCTCACTGTGTTGTCCAGGCTGGCCTCGACCTCCCGGGCTCAGGCAATCCTCCTGCCTCAGCCCCCTGAGTAGCTGGGACCACAGGGGTGCACCACCATGCCCAGCTTCTCTTGTCAGTAGAATGCAATATTTAACTACGCTCTTCCCCGGGAACGGCAGAGAACAGCCATTACTCATGACAGACAGGTGGCTGAGTCAACATGTTGTTAGGTGCCGTCAAGTCAGTACCCGACTCGTAGCGACCCTGAGTACGATAGGCAAAACTCTATTGTCAGTGCTTCTCTGCTGTTCATAGGGTTTTCAATGGAAGATTGATTTCTGGGGGGAGTAGGTTGCCGAGTCTGTCTTCCAAGCCTACAGCACCTGGTGTTCCCAGGCGGTCTCCCATCCAAGTACTAACCAGGCCCGACCCTGCTTAGCTTCAGAGATCTGACGGGATCGGAGGCCACAGGGCTATGGTTACAGGCTGAGTCAACATAGAGACAGGCAAATACGTGCAATTACCAAGTGTTGATTCAAGTAATAATACCAGCAATAATGAAAGAAGAGAGACAAGCGCACTGAATGATCCGAGATGACAGCGCTGGCCTTTCCAGCAACTGGAAACAGACTCAACAGTAGAAGATCCAGTGTTAGCTCTGCTCTGAGAAACACACAGTGGCCGAAGCTTCCAGGGCTCCCAGGGGATTCCCAGAGAGCAAGGCCAACAGTGACTCCCACTCAGTGTCCCACAAATTCTGCTCGACATGTCCGAATGGGAACATAAAGCTGCTCACGGGCGAGCCTCAAATGCTGGCAATTCGCAAGGCATGCAGAGAGCCGTGTCTTTGGAAGACCATCCTTAAGTGGGGCTGGCCAAGAGACCATGGAACCGAAAGGGATGAAAAGGGAGGAACCCTGGGCTCAGGCGTGGGAGAGGTGTCTGGGTAATGTTACTGGCTTTTCTGAGTTTCTCTCTTTCCTTCTTTCTTTCTCTTTTTTTTCTTTTCTTTCCTTCCGTCCTTTCTTTTTTTGGACTGGGGCTTAAAGCCAGGGCCTTGTGCATGCTCAGCAAGACTTTGACCACAGAGTTGCACCCTCAGCCTCTCTTTTAGTTTCGATTTTGAAGCAGGGTCTCGCTACGTTTTGCAGGCTGCCTCTGGCCTCTAACTCACGATCCTCCTGCCTGTGCCTCCCGAGTCGCTGGGATGACAGGCGTGCAGTGTGCCCTGTTTTTCAGGTACTTTCCCCAACAAGGAGGAAAGTAGGGTGGAGGGTGTACAAACAGGCACTCCGGGGTCAGAATCCCGGCTTTGCCACTGGGTCATTAGTCATGAGGTGTGAGGGAGGTTGCGTCACTTCTGAGTCTCTGGCTTTCCAAGCCCGGTGACTTCACACAACCGCTGGCGGGGGGGTGGGGGGGGTGGGGGGGGTGTTGGGACCAAAGGGCGTGGCCTGCCTTGCCCCTGACACGTGGGAAGGACCACCGAGGGGTAGCTTTTAATGCTATGGATTTATTTCATCTGAATCCTCACCCATTTTACAGATGGGGACACTGAGGGGGCCCGCTAGGCGAGGTGGTTCTGTTCAGTGACTCAGACCTGGAAAGTAATGGGACCTTGAGCCCCACCCATGCCAGGCCTCTTTCTTTTCTGCATGTGCGGAGGCCTGCGGGGCTCCGGAGACCAGGGCATGTGCCCAGGGCTGGCCACTCTTAGGAAGGGACACTGAGAGTCGGTCAAACAGGGCTCAACTGGCAGGGTGTGGTGGCGCATCCCTGTTACTACAGCACTCTGAAGGCAGAGGCAGGAGGATCGAGAGGTCAAGTCCAGCCTAGTCAGTGAGACCCTGTCCCTTAAAACAAAAGCAAGCAAACAACAACAACAATAACAAATAGGGCTGAACTGAGGGAAGTGGAGGCATAAGAGAAGCCAGGCTACCTTCCTCCTGTCAAGACAAACAAAGAATCTCTGAAATAGGACAGGCGCTGTGGCTCAAGCCTGCAATTCCAGAGACTCAGGAGGCAGAGGCAGGAGGATCACAAGATGGAGGCCTGCGGCAGCCTGCGTAACTTATCAAGACCCAGCCTCCTACCTTAAGATAAAAGAGCAGAAAAATGTGCTAGGGGGCAGCTCAGAGGTAGGGCGCTTGCAAAGTATGTGTGAGGCCCTGGGTTTGAACCCCAAGTACCACAAAAAACATATATGTAGATATAGATATCCATATCTGAAATAGGGAAGACTATAAAAATGAGAGGGAATCACACCCCTCCAGGCCCCAAGTTTATACAGCAGAAAAAAAAAGAAATAATAGAAATAAAACTAGATTGGCTGAAAACCCCAGGAAATCAGGAAGGTTTCTCAGCCCCAGAGTCCTAGAAGCAGAGAGACACTACAGGTACAGCATCCCCCGAAACACAAAGGGGACCGATATTTTAATACTGGTGAGCCAGGTATGGCGGCTCACACTCAGGAGCCCAAGCAATGCAGGAGGCTAAGGCAGGAGGATCGCAAGTTTGAGGCCGGAGGCAGCCTGTGTAACTTAGCAAGACCCTGTCTCAAGATACAAAACAAAAAAGGGGCTAAGCGTGCGGAGCGCTTCCAAAGTAAACATGAGGCCTTGGTTCAACCCCCAGGACACCCCCCCACACACACAACAACCTTCCCCAAACCCGCTACTGGTGAACTATCTTAAGGAATGTCCCCCAGTACTTCCAAAGAGTGCCTTTTTAAAATGGCGTGAGCCTTAACGCTATCACCTTCAGCACATTGGGCCGGAATTGATGGCTTTTTTCCCCTCCACACTGTTTAGTATAGTCACACAATCGTGCAACCCACTTTCTAATTCCAAAGCACTTTCATCAACCCACAAAAGATACCCCTACCCATCGGTCATCAAGAGATTTATTTTTTTTTAAAAGATGGGGGGTCTCACTACGCTGCCCAGGCTGGTCTCGAACTCCCAGGCTTAACTAATCCTCCCACCTTAGCCTTGTGAGCAGCTGGGACTGTGGGCGCGCACTCACACACCCTGCCAAAGAATTGACTTTCACAATCACCCAGACGTGCTTGATTTAGGAGTTGTCAAGGAAAAAAAAAAAAAAGTGAACAGACCCTGATGTGGCAAATTCTGAATCCTAGCAACCACACTGCTGGCAGGGGTTCAACTGTCTGGAATCGAAAGAGCTCTCAGCTGCACACATATGTCCATCCTGCTCCTATGTATACATATTTTTGAAAAACTGCTAGTCATTCCGGGCTCCGCCCCTTCCTGCAATCAAAGCCTTCCACCCAGCTACAAAGGATTTCCCTTATAAGGTAAAAGAGGCTTGCTAGATACTTGTGGCAAAGGAACAGGAAGATGTCCGTTAATCACACAAAAATCTAAATGAAACCAGCTGTCGGGGGCGGGCCCAGAAGTCGGCCACACGCCGGCTCCTGGCTGTCTCTTCGAGAGACTGGAGAGGTCCCCCCTCCCCACACTCAGGTCTCAGTTTCTTTGCCCTGGAATCACCTACAGAACCCAAATAGGCATGCTTTGTAAAGTGAACTTTTTAAGAAGCAAATCTTTCCCAAAGCGTCCTCCCTCCCCGCTGGACCGCCTTGGCTCCCGGCTGAGGGCCATTTTGGAGCAGAAGTAATGGTCCTCCAGCGAGTTGCCTTGGGGAGAGATCAGAGGCGGAGGCAGGAGTTACGAGTCTGAAAGAGGCCAGACCAGCTACTGTGTGCGGCTGCCACGGCTTTCTAACGCCTCCTCAAGCCAAAGTAGCCTTTAGGATAGAGCTCTTCAGGCCAGGCCAACACGGAAGGGCTTGGGAGGAGAGCCCCCTCCTCCAAGCCTGGGCTCGCCCCAGAACTGTCACCTCCAGCTGGCTCCGCACTTTCTGGGGTCCAACAGGGCAGCTTTCAGGGGCCCTGGGCTTGCACCGCCACACACACACCTTCCTCGCCTCTGAGTCTTTGCAAACCCCGGTCTTTGGTCCAACACTTTATTCTCTAAGATCCTGCTCAGCCTCCAGGTTGGCGGCTTTCCTGCGCGGCTCCCATTCACAGAACGCAAGAAAGCCGGGCATGCCAATGGCACTCCACCAATCTTATTGGTCTGCTCTCTTGCTTGTTAAGACTCTGAACTCTTGATAGAAAAACCACTAATTGAGCACCTACTATACGCCGGAGTCACCTATGGCTGGTAAGTGTCCTGAGATGGGATTAGAATCCAGGTCCACCCCCAAGCCACAAGTTTTGCAACCATCTGTCCCGGGGTGAAGATAATCAGGCTGTGATCCACCTCGGTCTGGTGACACGCAGCGGAGGCACACAGTGGGCGCTCAAACGATCGAGGGTGGAGGGCCCCTAGCGAACTTTCCCGGGGCCTTCTGGAGGAAAGTGGGGTCCCGCAGTTTTGGTTCCCGAAAGCACCAGCTGCACAGAGCAAGGCAGGCAGGCGGCAAGGAACTGCCCTTCCGCCATCCCCCCAAGGCCAGGGCCGACACGTCGCCGCCGCACCCCTGGGAAGGGAACGGCCGAGAAAGTTCAGCTGGAGCCGGGAAGCCACCAAAGCAGCGAAAAAGTGCGCCGCCTCCGCCCCGCGCCCGTGGCCCGTCCCACCCCAGACAATGGAAGCGCAACGATCTCCCCTCTCTCTCCCGATCCCCAGGTCCAGTCGCGGGTCCCCCGGGGACCACGACCCCCAGAGCCGAGTCGGGGCGCGGCACTAGGCAACCCCCCTTCCTCCTCCCACCACTTCTCCACCACGGGATCGCGCGCCCCCCGCACGCCCCGGCCTCCATCCCATCCCCCCATTTCCCGCCCGGCCGGCCCCGCCCGATCGGGGGCAGCGCCCTCTCCGCGGTACCGGGCCCAGGAACGGGGATGGCGGCGGAGGAAAAGGGGGTCTCGGTGGGCATCGGGCTCGGGAGGACAGCGCGCGGGGGGGCCCAAGGCGGGGTCCTGGGGGCAAGGGCGGCAGCGGAGGGCGGGGAGTGCGCGGAGCCCGGAGCGCGCGCGGGAAGCGGGCAGCGGGTGGCGCAGGGAGCCCGGAGGAGGCGCGGGGAGCCCGGAGAGTGAGCAGGGAGCCCGGAAGAGGCACGGGGAGCCCAAGGGGCGGCGTGGGGAACCCAAAGGGCATGCGGGGAGCCTGGATCGTGGGCGGGGAGCCCAAAGGGCGCGCCGGGAGACCCGATCGCGCGCAGGGAGCGCGGAAGAGGCGCAGGGAGCCCAGATCACGCGCGGGGAGCCCGGATTGGGCGCCGGGAGCCCGGAAGAGGTGCGGGGAACCCGGAGCGCGCGTGGGGAGCCCAAAGGGCGGCGCGGGGAGCCCGGATAGTGCGGAGGAAGCCCGGAGCGCGCGCGAGGAGCCCAAAGGGCGGCGCGAGGAGCCCGGATAGTGCGGAGGAAGGCCGGAGCGCGCGCGAGGAGGCCGAAGGGCGGCGCGAGGAGCCCAAAGGACGGCACGGGGAGCCCAAAGGGCGCACAGGGTGCCGGATCGCGTGCGGGGAGCCCGGATCGCGCGGGGATCCGGGGCGCTCACTTTCTCGCGCCGCTCGCGCTCGCCGTCCAGCTCGCGCTGCAGGCCCTGCGCGCGGTCCTCCGCCTCGTCCGCCTGCTGCTGCAGGGCCTGGATCTTGCGCTTCACCGCCTCCAGCGAGTTGAGGCCGGCCATGGCGGGGCGCGGGCAGCGGCGGGCGCTCGGCTCGGCTCCGGCGAGAGCTGTAGCAGCCGCGCCCGGGGCCCGAGCCTGTGCTGAGCCGAGCCGGGGCCGCCCCCGCCTCTCCCCGCCCCCCGGCCCCGGCCCGCCGCCCGCCGGCCGGTGAGGTCAGCGGGCCGGGCGGCGACGTCAGCACCGCTGGGCGGGGGCCTGACGTCGGCACCGCTGGCCACCGCGCGGGCCAGGCCTGCCCGGGACTTATTTGGAGAAAGCGGCGGGAGGCGCCGCCCTCCCCAGCGCAGCGCATCGCCCTCTTCCCGCGGCGCGGCGCACTCACATCCGACGCCTTCCTCTCCGTCTGCTCCAGCTTCTCCTGCGCGTCCTTCAGGTCCTCCGAGTGCTTGTCCAGCTCTTCCTCCGTCCCTTTCAGCTTCTTCTGGAGCTGTGTCAGCTCCTCCTCGAGCTGGGGACAAATACACGACCCGTCAGTCGGCCTGGGGGCCATGCACGTCCCCGCGGGGCATGGGTGGCCCCCATCATCCCAAAAGCACTCTGGGTCTCTTTCACTCTCTGCGGCTCCGTTTCTCATCTGGAGAACAAGAACCACCAATAGTCTGCAGCCGTAGCCCTGTGGCATCCGATCCCGTCAGATCTCAGAAGCTAAACAGGGTCAGGCCTGGTTAGTCCTTGGATGGGAGACCGCCTGGGAACCCTGGTGCTGTAGGCTTGGGAGAAGGACCGGGCAACCCACTCCCAAAAAACAATCAGCCATTGAAAGCCCTGTGAATAGCAGAGAAGCACTGGCAATAGTGTTTCCCCTGTTGTACATAGGGTCGCTATGAGTCGGACATCGACTTGATGGCACCTACCAACAACAAGCTGGGGATGGCTTCATATCCTTCCCTTGTCTGAGGGCGTAGCTGTTGTTAACCTTATTGGGGTCCCTCATACTCTTGGGAAGTCGATTTCAGCTGTCAGGAGACGGAAGTGCCCACATGCTTGCCAGAAACACGGCAAATTCAATTTCACCTTCCCATTTCAGGGGTGCATTTTCTGGCTCATCCCCCGTTAAGCAAAGGGGAACCTCCTTCTCTGGGCCAGGATCGCTCCTCCTCATGCTCAGCCTGTCTCCCTCTAGTTTTGAGCCCTGCATTGTCAGCCAGAGAAACTTTCTAAGGAGTATGTCTCCCTTTCTCCTCCCTAGAACCTGCTGTGGCTCCCCATTGCCCAAGTCTGGTTTTCAGACTACCTCACGGAAATATCCTGAAGGGCTTACATCCTAACCCCTCACCCCTGCTCATGTTGCAGGCTCTGCTAATAAGAGACCCACCCCCAAAAGACCACTTTCTTTGAGAGCTCAGGTTAAATCTTTTCAATTGTACACACTGGTATGTGTTCATTTCAACTAAAACGTCCCCCTACCTTCCCCAAATTTTGGTCGTCTCTGTTTATCTTGAGGGTCTGTCCCACCCCTTCCAGCTTAAGGAGATCAAGTCTGTGGGATACAAACCACAGACCCCATCACCTCCCCAGCTCCCTCATCCCCCTCCACCCACCCCACCCATCAAGAGTTGGCTCAGGCCAGGGCGCATTGGCTGCTCCTATGGTTAGGTGCCATAGAGTCGGGCCCCACTCATAGCAACCCTTATTGTTCAGTGCCCAGGCTGGGTGGGGACTTAGTGTGTGCCAGGCATGCTACAAATTCCGACTCACGGAAGCCTCGTGTTGCAGAAAGGGAAACTGAGTCCCTGAAAGGGCAGAGGACTTGTCCAGGGCCGTATGGGCGAGAGGCTTGTGTCCTTGTCTGCTTAAGTGATTTCAAAGCTGGTTTCTGTGCCTGCTAGGACGTGTATCACCGCTTAGCAGGCCCTTGTCCCACCTTCTGGTCCTCAGTGGTCCCCCTAGCCTACCCGGCTGCCCAGAGCACAGCGTTCTGCCCTCTTGGGCCGCCTCAGTCTCTGTCCCTCCTTCTGCCCCCTGATGCTGCAGGCATCTGCATCTCTTCCAAACTGGGGTCCCTGGAGCAAGGACTGCAGCTGAGGTCATCATGGGCCCCCCTACAGGACCCCATAGGAAGTTTTTTTTTTTTTTTTTTTTTGTGGTACTGGGGATTGAACCCAGGGCCTCACACCTGCATGTTTTGTAAGTACTGGACTTGCAATGGGCTGTATGCCCAGCCCATTTTTTTACTTTTTTTGAGACAGGGTCTCGCTAAGTTCCGCAGACTGCCTCTGGTCTCGAACTTTCAATCCTCCTGCCTCTGCCTCCCCAGCCACTGGGACTACAGGCGTGCACCACCACACCTGGCTTCCCCATAGGAAGTTTGTTGATTGCATCCATGACGGCCCCCAGCCCTTCAGTGGTAGGAGCGAGTACGAAAAGAAATGAGATTGACACGAATTGGTTCCTTTCCATTCTGCCCTGCATTTCCATTCTACACATTGTAGAGTGTGTGCTGGGCGTGGGGCCCGCCTTACACTTATTGTCTTTCTGTGGGCCTCAGTTTCCCTCCCCATAAAATGGCCCATGGGGTCATGAGACGTACGTCAGTGCCTGTGAAGGGGCCTGAGGACAAGGCTGAGCCAGGATGTGGGGTCAAAGGCTGGGGGAGGCGGATGTCACTTCCCCGGGAGAGGGGCAGGCAGGAAGTTGGTCATGTTCCCACACTGGGCAAGCAGGGCCTGGAATCCGGGTTGTGTCGCAGGTCCCTGGGGTAGAGGCTGATCTGGGGCCCCTGTCTCTGGCCTTCTGCAGCATGGGGCACTCTGGGTAAGGCGAGTCTCTCTCTGTCTGGGCTTCGGTTCCCAGGCAGGACGGCCCATCGCGCCATGGGGCTCTGGCCTGCACTCTGGGATTCGGGGACACTGAAGGCCGTGCCTGTCCTTCGGAAAGCGTCACCTGCCCCCCCTTGGCAAGACGAGAATGGTAAGGCTCAGAGCAAGGCAGGAACGCGCCCTGAGTCACCGACGTGGAAGCCAGCCCAGCCTGGGCTTCAGCCCAAGGCTTTCCTAGAAGGAAGCTTAGGAAAAGGGAAGAAAGAGAAAGAGACACAGAGAGAGAGGACTGAAGGGAGAGAAAGGAAGGAAGAAAGAAAGGGGGAGAGAGAGAGAGAGAGAGAGAGAGAGAGAGAGAGAGGAAGGAAGAGGAAGGAAGGAAGGGAAAAAAGAAAGAAAAAGAAAAGGAAGGAAGAGAAAGAAAGAAGGAAAGGAAGGAAGAAAGGAAGAGAAAGAAACAAAGGGAGAGAGAAAAAGTAAAGAAGGAAGGGAGGGAGGGAAAGAGAAAGAAAAAAAGAGAAGAAAGGAAGGAAGGAAGAAAAAGAAAGGGAAAGAAAGAAAAAGACAAGAAAGAAGAAAGGAAAGGAAAGAAAGAGAACAAGAAAGACAAGAAAGAGAAAGGGAGGAGAAAAAGGAGAAAGATAAGAAAGAACTAGAAGAAGGAAAAAGAAAAGGAAAGGAAGAAAAGGAAGGAAGGAAAGAAAGAAGAATGTAATTAAAAAAATTGTAGCTATGGAGAACCTGCCTTTGCCTCTTTGGCCACATGGCTGGCTGGAGGCTCTGGGGACCCTTGCCTTTTGAGCTTGTGACTGCCCTGGGAGATTAAATCCTATCAGTCAGTCACACTTTAGTGAAAACTTGCTTTCTCTGATTCTCTAGCAAAGTCCCTCATGAGGAGCGCTCAATGATGGCTGGAAGCTGGCATCAGGGGCCAGCACAGGATGGGCTCCTGTGTTTGCCAGGGAGGGCTCAGGGAAGGAGGGGATGTGGCAGGGAGTGCAGGGTGGAGCCAGCCTCCACAGAGGATGGATACGTCATGGAGGATAGCCCTGGGACAGCAGGAGCTGGAGCGGCCCAAAGGGGAAGTAGGGCGGGGCAGGAAATCATCGCACATTTATCCAGGGCTTACTGTGGCCCAGGCACCAGGCCAAGAGTTCCACCTGCAGAGTCACCTCTGAGCCTCCCATGGCAGCCAAGGATGTGGCACTGTGACTTTGGCACCTCACACATGTGGCCGCGGAGGCACAGAGAGGGGCAGGCATTTGTCCCAGGGAGCCCAGTGACCGGGCTGTGATTTAAACTGGTGCCCGGCCTGGTGGGGCTGGGCTGTCCCTTTCAGTGTCTCCGGGACTCTTGGGCTTCTGTGAGGCCCTGAGGGCTTGGCAGGGGGCTCACGGGGAGGGGGGATCCATCCAGAGGGGAGCAGGGCACAGTGGAAGGGGACCGGCCCCCTTCCTTCCTCCCACATTCTGTTCTGGCCACCCAGCCTAGACAAGTGACTTTTGCTCTGTCCCAAGCCATGGCTGCGGCTTGCGAGTGCCCAAACTGGGCCACTGTCCAGGACTCTCCAGCAAAAGGCTCCGGCTCTGTGCCCACCCCATGCTGCCAGGGGAGGAGGCAGCCTTCCTGCCTGCCCCATCCCTCGGACTTGGAGCAGGGAGGGGGCAGCCACCCTGATATGGGGACACCTGGAGAGTCTGGCTCTCTCCTGCCCTGGTCCTCAGACTCCACCCGCCACCTGCAGGAGGTCACAGGCCACATACAGTCACCCGCCCCGTTCCTGGCAGAGCTGGGGACGCCCTGACAACTGGGCCCAGAGCCGCCTCACTCAGACCTGACTGGGTCCCTGCGCTGCCTGGGCTCAGACACGTCAGCAGAGACGCAGTCACCCAACACACGTCCCAGAAAGTCACCCCAACATTCCCTGGAACAATACCTCAACACACACACCCCAGAAACAGTCACCCCAACACACATCCCAGAAAGTCACCCTGACATATACCTCAGAAACAGTCATCTCAACACACATACACCCCTAGAACACAGTCACCCCGACACCCCCAAAACACACACCCAGAAACAGTCTCCTGATCCCTCCCAGAAAGTCACCCCAGCACCCACACACAAACACCTCCTGACACCCCAACAGAAAGCCACCCTCACCCAGCACCCCTGCCGCCCAGAACCCTGCAGAGTAGCGGCGACAACACATAATGGCTGGCTGGCCAATCTCCACCCAGGACACACAGCCAGGCACCCCGCACCTGCACACACAGAACCCCCAAAACACCCCCAGCTTTGGCACCCGCCTCCCAGCAGTGGCCACCTGCCACCAAGTCCCACCTGTCCTCACCCACACCCACACCAGCCACCTGCACCCATCTCCGCGGCCACAACACACAAAAACATACTGACTTGCAATCACACTCATACACACACACACACGCTCCACACCCACCAATACACTAACGCGGACACGTTCACACACCCAGACCCCCGCCCCATGCGGGCAAACACAAACACCCCCCACAAATAGGCAGACACAGGCTGAAATACACACAGACACCCCAACACACACACACACACACACAGAAAGGCACACCCCACGCATACACAACGGCAATCCACACATGCAGAAATGGCCACACGCAAGTCCCCAGCGCACTTGGACACACACAGACGGCGCGCAGGAACTCGCAGACGCGGAGAGGTGCCAGTACACCCAGATACCCCAACACAGACACAGAAGCGATCGCCCCGCAAACACGCAAAGGGTAGACCCCCACATGCAGACACACACACACACACACACGCACAGACGCACACAGAAATCCCCTACACAGACCCAGATACTGGGGCACACTGCATCGCCCAGCCGCCCTGCCCCACACCCCCCACACCCCCACAGCCCTCTTCCTTCTTTCTCCCACCTTTCTCTCTCCCTCTCAGACCCACTTGGCTCCCATTGCCTCTGCAAAAGCAAGCAGGTGTCTGGGGCCCCTACTCCCAGCCCAAGGACCCGGTCCCACTAAGCCAACTGTCCCCTCCCTTTTCTCCACCAGAGGATCAACCCCCTGCCCACCGCCAGTGCCCAGGGACCAGGGTTTCTGCGCTCCCTGCTCTCTGCCCCAGGGAACTGGCACAGAGAGGGCGTGCTGCGGCCCTCGCACCCCAGCGCGGGGCAGATCACCTGTTTGCACTTCTCCTCCGCAGCCTTCTTGTCAGCCTCGGCCTGCTCGGCGCGGTCGATGGCATTTTCCTTGTCCACCTTTAGCATCTGCATCTTCTTCTTGATGGCTTCCATGGCTGGCTTCGAGGGCGTCGGGTGCGGGGCTCCGGGGCTGAGGGGCTGCGGGCGGGCGGGTGCGGGAAGGTGCAGGGCGGGCCGGGGACAGGTCCTTATAAGCGGGCGCGCCGCCCTCCTGCGGGCGGGCGAGGCTTGGAGGAGGCCCAAGCCCAGGCGGCCGGGCCAGCCGCCACTCGCTCGCTGGGAGCGCTTGGCCGGCTCCAGGCTCTGCGCAGCCCTCGCCTTATTTGGGCCTAGGATTTTCTTAAAGGAAAAAAAAAAAAGTCTTGAGCGATTTCCCAATTCCCATTTTTAACCTGGTGACACAGTCTGAGTCCTGTGTGGGTGTACAGGCACAGTGCACCACCTAGCTGCCTCAGTTTCCCTGTCATTCCTTGGGAAGAATGAAGGGGCTTTGTGAGTGGGTGCAGAATCTTGGCCCCCAACATACACACCTGGGAAGGACTTTGTTCTCCCTTCTTGTCCCCTCTGGGTTCTGCCTCTAGGTATTCAGGTCAGGCCTTCCTTGCATCTCCTGACACCACCTTCTGGTAGCCTTCCTGGATTGCTCCCTTCTTCTTTCTTCCTCCCCAGCCCCATCTCCTCTGTCCTGGGAAGGTTGAATCTAGTGCCTTGCACATACTTTGCAGTCGCTTTACCAGTGAGTGGCACCCCCAGCCCCTTTTTTATTTTTTATTTTGAAACAAGGCCTTGCCGAGTTACACGGGCTGCCTCTGACCTGGAACTTGCAATCCTCCTGCCTCCCGAGTTGCTGGGATGGCACTCATAGGCCCCGGTGGCTGGCTATTTTTATTTGTTTGTTTGAGACAGAGTCTCCCTATGTAGCCCCCAGCTGGCCTCCCTTGAACTCTCCATCCTCCTGCCTCAGCCCCCTGAGGGCTGGGATTATGAGTGTGGCACCACCACACCCAGCTTTCTGTCTGTCTGTCTCCGTCTCCATTCTCTTGTCTCCTGTGGCTTCTACTGAATCCAACTCACAAAGGCGAGAAGGCCAGTCAGCTGATGTGGGCCATCTTTCGGAAACCCTTGAAGTGCCACAAAAGCCCAGGCCCTTGACATCCTTCTTAGATCTTATGCCCTCTCTTTCCCATTCAGAACCTGCTGTGGCTCCCTAGTACCCGCAAGAACAACCAATGGCCTTAGCTCCTGGCCTGCCCATGTAAGCATCAATCACACATTGAACCCTAGACAAAGCCTTGGGCTCCTTGGCTCAGCATTGAGATTTTGTGTGGGCTCAAGTGCAGGTAGGGAGCCTTCACTGTTTCTCCCCAAGGATGCAGAGAGACCAGGATAAACCAAGAGACTGAGAGGTGACCAGCATCGCTAGGGAGTTCCCAGCTCTTCTCTGCCTGTGCCAGGCTCCTTCACTGTCCCTTAAGCCAGCTGCCACCTCTTTGCTGGGGTCAGAATTTTGCCCTTGTTGGCTGGGTGCAAGGGTTGGGAGGGGCAAAAAGGGAGCAAGCGGAAGGTTCTGGAACCTCTTTCTTGTTGTAAGCACATCAACTTTTTCCCAGCTGGGGAGCTGAGGGTCCCCAGCACAGACCTCTCCAAACTCTGCTCTCCGTCCTCCTCCCTAATCTCACCTCTCCCGCTGTCCTAACTATGCAGACTCAGTTTCCCCGTGATAAGAAACAGATTGTAATCATTTCATCTCCAAGAATGTGGATGATAAGGAAAGCCCACGCGACAGATGACGAAGCATAGCTGGCCTCCCAAGCCAAGCGCTGGGCCCCCAACACTGCATTTTATTCTCCCAGCCCCAAGAGATGGGGGCTTTGTTGTTGTTTTGAGACAGGGGCTTGGTAGGTAGACCAGGCTGCCCTGGAACTCGCCATCCTCCTGCCTCAGCCTCCCAAGCACTGGGACCACAGGCGTGGCCACTGCGCCCGGCCCCACCCCTACCTGGAGATCTCCGGAGGTTACAACAGGGTCTCACAAGGCCCAGGCTGCCCTGGAGCTCACTGTCTTTCTGCCTGTGTGCACCGCAGCAGCTGGGATTTTGATGGATTTGGAAGTACACTGTTCAAAAGACTTAGAAGATTAAGTCAGAATGTTTTTCTCTAAGGAATCAACCAAGCTTTCTTGCTTTCTCTTTCTTGCTTTCTCTTTCTTCCTTTCTCTTTCTTTCTTTTCTTTTCCTTTCCTTTCCTCCCTCCCTCCTCCCCGTCTTCCTTTTCTCCCTCCTTTCCTTCCTCCCTTCCTTCCTTTTCTTTCTTCTTTCTTCTTGTTAAATCCAGTGCAATGTATATGCTAGGCAAAGTGTTTTACCTTTCTTAAAATTTGGAGTCAGGGTCTCACTAATTGCACAGGCTGCCTCTGGCCTCGAACTCACAATCCTCCTGCCTCAGCCTCCTGAGTGTTTGGGATGACAGGAGTGGCTACAGTGCCTGGGTAGGCGGAGACTTTTTTTTATTCCCATTCTACAGAGCAGGAAGCTGATGCTTTCCCTCCAGTTCTCGCAGCTTGCCCAAGGCCACCCAGCCCGTTGAAGTGGCTCCAGCTTCCTCCCCTTTGTCTTTAGAACCAACTCTAGAAATTGGCCAGTGATTGCCCCCACATTTTTTTTTTATCTTTTTGCAGTGCTGGAGATGCAACCCAGGGCCTTGCATGCACTAGCCATGAGCCTGACCACCAGGCACACCCCTAGCCTACCTCTCCCCATTTTACAAATGGGGAAACTGAGGTCCCAAGCAGGTTACCCATCTTGTCAGTGACCCAGCGAACAGAGCCTATGTGAGGTCCTAAGAGCCTCCCCATCCCGTGGCGTCACGTCCACCCCCGCTCCTATTCCCACTGGCTTGGCCACCCCAGGCTGACTCATCAGAGGCCACCTCACTCCATCCATGCTGCCCCTGGAGACCTTGGGCCCCTCCCACCACAGGTGCTGAGGCTAATTCTGGGCCTGACAGCAGCGGCTCTGGAAAGAGATCCGACCCGCAGGGATGTCTGCTTTCTCCATGGCCTTGTAGGGCAGCCCCCTGCCTTGGCCTGGTCCCTCCTCGGGGCGTTCTGGAGGTGGAACATGATGTCCGGAACGGGAGAAGGGTGAGGAATGGCGATCGAACCAGCCGTGTCCTCCAGGATCATGTCCTTTTCTGCTCCCTGCCCTGCAGCTTCTGGAATAGATCAATGCCCTGTCTGTGTATCTGGCCCCAGGGACACTCCAGGAGTCCTCGCCAGGGATGCAAGTGTCATTTGGAGGTCCCCATCCTTGGGGGTGCTGGCCCAGCTGTCCACTATGTGTGGCCGGGGGCGTGAGGCAATGTGAAGCTGTCATTTATAGGTCAGACGGCGTGAGTGCCCCTTTCCCATGCTGAGCCTCAAATGGGGGGCTTCTGAGGACAGGAGAGAAGGGGGCAGCCCCCTGTCACCATGTGGAACCCCTCATATCCCAGTCCTGAGCCTCAGAATTGTTTATGGAGTACCTACTACACACCAAGAATTGTGGGGCTTTCAGGCAATCTGTGATGGACGTGACTCAGACCCTGGGGGGGGGGGCGAGGCAGACAATAACCGCAAAGGATCCTGGGTTAATTTCCCTAGCGCCAACAGGTGCAGAGCAGAGGCAGGAATTCGAGGGTGCGTACTTTATTTGGGAGGTGACCCAAAGAGCCACGAGGAGAGGGTGGGGCCGAGAGGAAAGCCAGCGAAGGTTGAATCCAAAGCCCTTTCCAAGGGGCGCACCCAGGGTGCAGTCCCACCTCCAACCTCTTGGGGGCAGCAGAGAGCATGCGCTTTGGCTAGGGCCCAGGCGGTGGGTGGGGGGGAGGGCAGGGAAATTCCCCCGCCAATCCCCATTGGTTGAGAGTTCTACCTGGAGGGTTATGACTGGCCAGCACTTCTGTCCCGCCCTTGGATAGGCCAAGTCAGTTGCGCAGCTGGAGAAAGCCCCTCCCTGCCTCACCTCTGCAGGATCAGCGAGAGAGCCGCCCTTAGTGCAAAGGGCAGGCGCGTCAGGGTGACCTGATCCCCCTGGGTGGAAATCAGGGAAAGCTTCTCAGAGGAGGTGGCGATTGGGGGGAAGTGTGAAGGTGGGCGTGGGAGGGGCTGGAGGGTATGCAAAAGGTACAGATGGGAGGGTCAGAGAGCAAGTGAGCAGGTCGCCTCCAGTGCAGGCATCAGGGTGTAGACCGTGCAGGGACCTGATGACAGAGAGTGGGGAGACCCTCCCACCTCCCCAAAGTGGCTTCTGGAATCTGAGGCATGCCAAGGCCCAGGAGACTGAGTGTCCTCTGGGAGGACAGGTTGAAAAGAGCAAAGAAGTCCTCAGCTTGTACCTTATGAAGTCTTGCTGTATCATCATCACCATCATCATCATCATCATCATCATCATCATCATCATCATCATCATCGTTTACTGGAGACGGCATCTCACCATGGAGCCCAGGCTGGCCTCACGCTCGGGACCCTTCTGCCTCAGCCCTCCGTGGAGTTGCATCACTTTGCCTGGCTAAGTCTTGCTCATTGAGAAATACAATGATTGCAGAAGAAAAGACTCAAACTTCAAGAGAAAGCAAAAAACGTGGGAAACCCCCAGATTAGTTACTAGTGCATCGCTGCTACTCAACCATGTGACAGAGCAACTTGTTAGGTGCTGTGGAGTCGGGTCCGACTCACAGTGACCCCATGTACAACAGAACGAAACATTCCCTGACACTGGGCCATGCATTGCCATACATACAATCTTTCTTATGGTTAAGCCGTTTGTTGAAGCCACTGTGTTAATTCCTGTAGTTGAGGAATTAATTTTTTTTTCATTGACCTGTCACTCCCAAACATGATGTCCTTCTCAAAGGGTTGGTCCCTCCTTACATGTCCAAAACACATAAGATGCAATTTAACCAAAGGAAAAAAAAAGAAAGAAAGAAAAAAGAAAGAAAGAAAAAGAAAAAGAAAAAAGGAAAGAAAAAAGAAAAGAAAAAGAATAGAAAAAGAAAGTGCCAAGTGTGAAAATAAAAATGACCTGACTCAGGATGATTCAGACATGCCCCCAAGGGTGGGCGCTGGGCAGCGCAATTCACACGAGGTGTCCAGGGGAGCTAGGGATGCAGCATTTTACCCTGAGCCTGTGCGTATGTTCTGGGAGTTTCCAGCTGCAACATTACTCACTCAGGGTCTCTCAACTGGCACGTGGCTAAGTCAGGATTTGAATTTGAATCTGTCTGATTTCTGGGGAGCCTGAAATGACACTGCCTTGCTGCCCCCATTTATTAAGAATGACTTGGGAAGGGGCAAGCCAGTGTGTGTGTGTGTGTGTGTGTGTGTGTGTGTGTGTGTGTGTGTGTGTGTGTGTAAGGAACAAAGAGCCTCATGTCTTCCTGAAATCTCTGGCCACCCTCAGAGAGAACCGTGTGGGTTAAAGAGCCACAAAACAGGCCTGACCGCAAGCTTGGGAGCATCGTCAGGATAATTAATAGTAATTATAGTTAGCGTTGACGTGGCCTCCGTGTGCCTGTGTATATCAACCCACTTGATTTTCACAATTCTCCTGTGAAACCGGAGCTGCTAGACTCCCAGTGTCCAGAGGAGAAACTGAGGCAGAGGGCGGTACAGTAGCTAGCTCAAGAAGCGGCAGAGCTGGGATTTGAACCCAGGCTGCCAGGTCCCAGAGTCCGCCCACTGATTCACTAAACCATGCCCTGGGCAACTTCTCCTATTGGACCACCAGCCCAAGTCACTGGAAGAAGAGAGATGCTCCCCACTGGGTGGCCTTGCTGCTGCTGGGGGATGGTCCTCCACAGGGCCCACACATTTCTGTCACCTCCCCAGCACAGGTGGAGACTGAATTGACTCCAGCTATCTTTTCAAGGATATTTGCCTAGCAAACAGGGTTGGAACATAGAGTTTCCTCCGGTGGCGCCGAGGCCAGATTTGTTTGCTGTCCACAGAATAGAGATAACGTCTCCCTCGGACAAGAAGTAGGGCAGGTTTGTTCATATCAACTATAGACATTGGAATTTCAGGCTGGGCGTGGTGCACACCTGTGATCCCAGTAACTCAGGAGGCTGAGGCGGGAGGATTGCCAGTTTGAGGCCAGAGGCCGTCTGCACATTTAGTGAGATCCTGTCTCATGGTAAAAGATTTAAAAATGGGCTGGAGGTGCAGCTTGGTGGTAGAACACTTGCAAAGCATGAGTGAGGCCCTGGGTTCTGTCCCCCCCAACCCCTGCAGCATAGCAAAAAATGAAAATTTTTTAAAAAAATTGCAAAGTTTCAAGTTCCTCAGCTGCAAAACAAACCCCACATGAGACTTGGGATGAACTGGTACAAACATAATTCTCATCCTGGCTGTTGGGCCTCAGTTTGTTTTGTTTTTCATGGCTTGTCAGTGATGACCAGGATGATGAATAGGTCCCCCAGTCCCGTGACCAGGCGCATGCTCAGAAAGAGGACTAAGAAAAGCAGTTTTTGCTTAGGGTCCTGAGAAGCCCAGGAGAATGAACTCAGAGACCCGGTGAGGTTTATTCCTTCCATGCTCTGCCCCCCAGGGTGGAGAGCATTCAAAAGAGGATGAGGGAAGAGTTGCCTCCTCAAAGAAGAGTTTAGCTTAACGATGAGAGTGGAATAAAGCCCGTAGGACCTCCACTTGCTGATGTGGCACAACTCCAAATGAGAAGAAACACAGTGGCTGCAACAACGGGCTCAGACATTAAGAGATCATGGGTATGGCACAGTGAAGGGGAGTGTTTTGTACTATTGTATGTAGAGTCGCTTGAGTCAGGCTTGATGGCACCTAATAGCAACAACAACACATGGGTCTCCTGGATTCATCAGATATCTCCATTGTGCCCCAGAATTTATCCCTTCCCAATGGCTCAGACACCCAGCAGGTCTCCCCACTTTCTCTTGCAAAAGGATTCCCCTCCTACTGTATGAGGGGCTGGGATTTAGCTCAGTTGGTAGAGCACTGCAGTCTCTGAGGTCCAGAGTTCAATTCCCAGCACCGCAAAAATGGGAGAAGGGCCTGGCAATCCACTCCCAAGGCAATCCTGATACAGTCACCATTGAAAACTCTATGAGGGTCGCTATGAGTCGGATACCGAGTCGATGGCACCTAACCAACAACAACAGTAACCACCCACCCTATGCTCCATCATTCTCACCAACAGGGTGCACCCAGTCCATTTGCCGCAGCCCACCTGTCCCATGCCACCTGCAGCGTGGGGGATGGCTCCCCCAAGCACGCTGACTCTGTCTCACCTCCACCACGTGTATGTCTATGTGCTGGGGGTTCCTCTGGCCACAGAGATAGACTAAGACTACACACAGCTAATGTGGATGCCTTGGGAGTTGATAACCCCCGGAGTGTCCCTTGCTTGATGAGGGATGGCTTATCCACCATGCCCACCTGTGTGTGATGATGATGAAGAAGAAGAAGAAGAAGAAGAAGAAGATGATAATAATAATAATAATAACAACAATATAATTATATTATATTATAATTATATTATAATTATATTATAATTATTATATTATTTTTATATTATATTATTATATTATAATTATATTACATTATTATATAATTATATATATAATATATATTATATATATAATTATATATAATTATATTATATTATAATATTATATTATAATTATATTATAATAATAATATATAATATATAATTATATTATAATTATATTATTATTATTATTATTATTATTATTATTATTATTATTATTTTGTGTGTGTGGTGCTAGAGGTCTAGCCCAGGACCATCCATGCGCTAGGCAAGCGCTCTGACACAGGGCTCCATTCCCTGGCCCGGATTCTTTTGAGACAGGGCCTTGCTACGTAGCTCCAGATAGCCTGGAACTCTGTCTGTACCCCAGACTGTCCTCAAACTTCCCACCATCCTGCCTCAACCTCCCCAGTGCTGGGACTTTAGGCATGTGCCATCATGCCCGGGTCTGTGTGATGTTCTGATCATTGTAAATTCAAGAGTTTATAAGAAAACATGAAAAGAAGTAGTATCCAGAATGAAAAGGTAACAAACTTGGATAAACATCTTAGCGTTTCTAGTAAATATCGACAAACAGTACTCTGCTGCATTTCATGGCAGAACAGAGGAGAAACGGTATCAACAGTGACTTGCCGCCCTGGAACATCTAATTAATTCATTAGCTAATGAATTCATTTTTTTCAGGACTTTGGGGACTAAACCTAGGACCTCGCACCAGGTGTGGTGGCGGACACTTGCAATCCCAGCACTCCAGAGGCTGAGGCAGGACAATCACGAGCTCCAGGCCAGCCTGGGCTCCACAGCAAGACTGCGTCTCAAAAAGACAAAACAAAAAAATTATTGAGTATTTTTCCATATAAAATATTTTATAAAAATTCAAAAAGTGTTATATTGGTTTGGACATAGCTAATTTGTAGCAAAATACATTCACTGAAAAGAGAAAACTAGCCAGGCATCTGTGATCCCAGTGACCCTGGAGGCAGAGGCAAGAGGATCATGAGTTCAACGCCAGCCTGGGCTGCATAGTGAGTCTCTGTTAATGCTGAAACTTTAGTCAGCTTCTACTGAACTAACAATTATAATTAGAGGTTCTCAGTACTGCCTCAGGTTTGTATATATTCGATGCCTTGTCCAATAATGAACTCCAAGCAATTGTCCTATTTTGTAAAACACATTGATTTTATCAATATTTGTTCTATAGGCTTCCCAGCCGTGCTTTGACCATCTTCAGGAATTCTTCTAGGATCTATTTATCTTTTTTATTTTTGTCATCAAACAACAAATTTATCTTTATAAAACTTAGTAGAGCCCCAATAGCCTCTCTACTCCTTCAGGGACTGATATTTATTCTGTGGGTTTGCAAATGGCATATCCTATTTCTTTATTTCTGTAACTTACAATCCCTCTCATTATTCTCTTAATTTTCTTTTATATGATTAATCACTTTTTTTTTTTTTTGGTACTGGGGGTTGAACCCAGGGCCTCACGCTTGCATGCTTTGCAAGTGCTGTACCACTAAGCTGTACTCACAGCCCATTTTTTTACTTTTTTGAGATAGGGTCTTGCTAAATTATACAGACTGCCTCTGATCTCGAACTTGTGATCCTCCTGCCTCTGCCTCCCAAGTCACTGGGATTACAGGCGTGCACCACAGCACCACCGATCAATCACTTCTTATGCATCATTTTGTACATATTGTCATGTATCATTTGAAATATTATTAAATAACAATATTTCCTTTCATGCCCAGTTCAAGTCTCAGCATCCTGAACTATATAGGTACAATAAAGGAGATAGGAGCAGAACTGGTGCTTTTGGATTATGGTGCTGGAGAGGAACTGCCAAAAGAATCAGCAGTTCGGTCCTAGAAGAAGTGCAACCAGAGTGCTCCTAGGAAGAAAGGATGGCTAGACCGCGTCTTCCATATTTTGGACATGTAGTCAGGAAGAACCAATCCTTGGAGAAGGACATCATTGGGAGAGTGGCTGACAGGTGCGTGGGGGATATAATGAAGGAAGACTCCTATAAAAGGCGGTTTTGCTAGGTCCCTGCCACACTCCTTGTCCCTTGTCACGTGTTGCCCTGAGCTGCCTCAGAACTCTGCCAGTGAGAATACCATCACCACGTTTGACCCTTCTGCCTTGGACTAGCCCATGAGCCAAACTAAATCTCTTTTTAATAAAGACGGGTTCTTGCAAGACCCAGGCTGGCCTGGAACTCATGAACTCATCCTCCTGCTTTAGCCTCCAGAGCGCTGGGACCCCAGGCGTGGCCACTGCGCCCAGCTCCGCCCCCACCTGGAGACGAGATCTCTCAAGATTGAGGCAGGGTCTCGAGAAGCACAGGCTGGCCTGGAACTCGCCATCCTCCCGCCTCAGCCTCGTGCGTGCTGGAATCCCAGGCGTGGCCATGGCAACCAGTTCTCATTCAACTGTTTGTTGATTTTGATTTGGTTGCCACGCTTTGATGCTTTAAAACATCAGACTGTGTCGTTTTCCATTTTTTCTGAGACTTCTAGATGATCCCCAGGCACCGCCCTGGCGCCCCAGGTCTGTTACAGCCTAGGGTGATTTTGCAGCCTAGCGGGGATGACAACCGAGCGGCGCGCGAGGTACCAGCGACCCCTAGTGTCTAGAGTGGGAAGCGCACCCAAGGAGCTGCAGGAACATCACCCTCCAGCCTTCCTGCAGCTACTGCCTCTGCCTCTTCCCTCCAAGTCGCCCAGCTCCATGGCGCCTGGACTCCAGCCAGAAGACAGGAGGAGAAGTTCTCCCCCAACGCAGAGTTCCCTTCACATTTCTTTTTATTCCTTTTATTATTTTTTTTTATTTCCTAGTGCTGGGGATGGAACCTAGGGTGCTGCACATACTAGACAAGTGCTCCACCATTGAGCCACATCCCCAGCTGTTGGGAGCGGAGGCCACCAGAGCTCTATACTCTCTTGGCTTCCTTTCTTTACCTTTTGCATGACTGATGGCCGGCAATAAACCACAATAGGTTACAGACCACCTGCCAGCTGTGGCCTTCGGCTGGCGCCAGCCGTGGCCTTCAGCTGAGATAGGCTGACTGAGATAAAATTCTTCCCCCGCCTACCCCTCCCAACTCCCTCACTTCTGTGAGCTTAAAAGAACAGTTTCGTTTCAATAAAATCAGACCTTGACAACTACTTGCTTGGTCTCGTTCTTCTCTCTCGCCCATTTCTTTTCAGACAGGTCCCCCTCGACCCCGCGAATAACTAGGGTCCCACAGGACGGGACACCCAGCTCTATTTTATTTATTTCTCAACTGATTTGATTAAAGTATAGTGGGCATACCCTATCACTTTAAATTTATTTTAATTTTGAAATACTTCAACTTAGGGGAGAGGTACAAGAATATTACAAACAACTCCCCTATATCCTCTCTCAGGTTCAGCTGCTGACCTTTTATCCCCCATTTTTGTGTTATTGCTCCATCTCTGTCTATACACATATTTGCCCCTGAACCATTTGAAGGTAAGTTGTAGACATGAGAGATGGATGAGTTAGCTCAGGTGGCCTTACTCCCCTTGTGCTGCTGTAACAAAACACCTGAGTCTGAATAATTTTACAAAGCATGGAAACTTACTTATGGTGCTGGAAGCTAGGAAGTCCAAAATCAAGGTTTACACACCTGCTGAGGGCCTCCTGGCTTTCTTTTCACATGGTGGAAAGCAGAAAGGCAATGAGAATTAATTTTTTTATGACACTGGGTCCTGCTGTTTCCCAGGTTGGTCTCAAACTCATGGACTCAGGTGATCCTCCTGTCTCAGCCTCCTAAGTAGCTGGGAGAATGTACATTGTGTTGTCATATGGCAGAAGAGAGAAAGAGAACAAAGCTGATCCCACGAGCCGTGTGTGTGTGTGTGTGTGTGTGTGTGTGTGTGTGAGAGAGAGAGAGAGAGAGAGAGAGAGAGAGAAATAGGGTCTTGGTTTGTAGTCCAAGCTGGCCTCGAACTTGTGATTCTCTTGTCTCAGCCTCCCAAGTGCTGGGATTACAGACATGCACCACCACGCCTGGGCCACAAGCTCTTTTGATAAGGGTCCTAAGCCATTCATTAAGGCAGAACTCTCATGACTTCATCACCTTCCCAAAGGCACCCCTCTTAATACCACCACATGGAGATTAAGTTTCAACACAAATTCTGGAGGAGATGCCATCATCCAAAACAACTGCCCTACCAAAATGCCATGACAAGATATTTTGGTATGCCAATAACTGGACTAGGTAAGACTAGGCGGCTTAAGGAACAGAGATTTATTATTCACACTTCTGGAGTCTGTAAATCCAAGATCAAGATGTTGGCAGAGGTGGCTTCTGGCGAGGTCTCTCTGCTTGGTTTGTGGGTGACTGCCATCCCCAGGTGTCCTCAAATACCTTCCCAGTCTCTCTCTCCCCCATACCCACTCCCTCTGGCTCTCATAAGCACACCAGTCCTTTGGGATTAAGCCCCCTCCTTTATGGCCTTGTTGTTGTTGTTAGGTGCTGTCGAGACGTGTCCGACTCATAGTGACCCTCATAGGGTTTTCAATGGCAGATTATTTCGGGATTGCCTCAGGAGTGGATTGCCACATCCTTCTCCCATTTTTGCGGTGTTGGGAATCGAACTCAGGACCTCAGAGTCTGCAGAGCGGCGCTCTACCAACTGAGCTAAATCCTAGCCCCCTTTATGGCCTAGTTTAATCTTAATTACCTAGGGTTTAGCTCAGTTAGTAGAGCATTGCTCTGCACTCTCTAAGGCCCTGGGTTCCATCCCCAGTACTACAAAAACAGGAAAAGGACATGGCAATCCACTCCCGAGGCAATCCCAAAACAATTGGCCATTGAAGACCCTATGAGGGTTGCTATGAGTCAGAACCAACTCCACGGCACCTCACAACAGCAAACCTCCTGAAAAGTCCTGTCTCCACACATAATCACATTGGGTCTTAGGGCTTTTCAACAGGTAAATTTAGGGGGAATAGAATTTGGGCCATAGCAATGCCCCCAGACCCCTAGATACTATGTACTAAGAACAAGAAAATTCTCTTATATAACCAACATAAGTTTATTAACTTCAAGAAATTCATCACTGGCACAATATTATCATCTAAGATATAGTCTGGTTTCAAATGTCTCCAAGTGTCACACAAAAATTTTTTTTTGAGACAAGTTCTCTCTACGCAGCCCAGGCTGGCCTGGAGCTCGAGTTCTTCCCGCTTCAGCCTCTTGAGTCCTGGGATCGCAGGCAGACCATACCCGGCTCCGATATTCACAATTTATAGCCAATTTCCCTCCTCTGGTCTAAGATCCAACCAAAATAATCTTATTGTTAGGTCTCTTTAGTCTTTGTTCATCTGGACCAGTTCCTTCCCTTTCCTTCATCTTTAATGACATTGAATGTTTAAAATATATATTTAAATTTTTATTGTAAGATATGTTAATGGAAAAACATGGAAAGAGTCTTACGATGAACGCTAATACGTTCACCACCCAGATTCTAAAAGTTTTGGCATTGACATAGTTGAAGAATCCAGGCCAGTTTGGGTGTAGACGCTCTCGGGGTGGGTTGACTACCACAGATTTCCTCATAATAGATTGGTTTTCCATAGAATTCCAGGAACCACAGCAATGATAACTGTCTCCTCCTCCACTCCTCCTTCTCTTCCTCCTCCTCTTCTTCTTCCTCCTCTTGCCTTCCTCCTCCTCCTCCTCTTCTCCTTCTTCCCCTCCTCTTCTCCTCCACCTCCTCCTCTTCTCCTCCTGCTCTTCTTCCTCTTCTTCTTCCCCTCCTCCTCTTCCTCCTTCTTTCTCCTCCTCCTTCTTTTCCCCTCCTCCTCCTTCTTCTTCCTCCTCTCCTCCTCCTCCCCCTCCTTCTCCTCCCCGTCCTTCCTCCTCCTCCTCCTTCACCTCCTCCACCTCCTTCCTCCTCCTCCATCTCCCTCCTCCTTCTCCTCCTCCACCTCCTCCACCTCCTTCCTCCTCCTCCACCTCCTCCACCTCCTTCCTCCTCCTCCACCTCCCTCCTCCTCCTCCTCTTCCTTCTTGCTGCTTAGGTTTGAATGCAGGTCCTTATCCATGGTAGACAAGTCTTCTGCCATTGCTACAAAGAACCAAATATCTCTGCAAAGAGAAAGAACAGGGGCCGAGCATCCCCCTGAAAGCTTCAACTGAGTAATCGTGACTCTCATGTCCATTGGTGATGACAATGTTGTTGTCATTAGGTGCCATTGAGGCGGGTCCCACTCACGGTGATCTTATGTACAACAGAGGAAACAGTCCCCAACACTGTGCCATGCCTGGCACTATGTCATTGCGTTTCTGCTGTTCATAGGGTTTCAATGGCTGATTGTTTTTGGGAGTGGGCTGCCGGGTCCTTCTCCCAAGCCTACAGCACCCAGTATTCCCAGGTGGTCTCCCATCCAAGGACTAGCCAGGCCAACCTTGCTTAACTCCTGAGGTCTGACACAATGGGACGCCCAGGTGGAATGGCTGTAGACTATCCAAAGCACATCAGTAGCCCCAATAGCCACACACTGGGATTCATTTCTTCTATTGGACTGATGTTTCCGCAGTAAAAATTTTCTTCTGTTTAAGATGGAAACAAAACTTCTCTTCTTATTTAAATGACCGGGATAGTGATTTTATTTTTATTTTTACAAATCCACACCGAAACAAAATGGGAATCTGGGAAGAGGAAGGGTGCTGACCGTGTCTATAAGCCGCACGTTTTGCGCCTCCTGGGCTGCAAAGGAAAGCTAGGTCCCAGCTGTGAAGGAGGCTGCCTAGGCCAGCCAGCGTCCCAGGAGGGGTCTCCTTGACCTGAAGCCAGGGCTGCCCAGGACCTTGAGCAGAGCCCTTCGGACCTCTCTGTTCCTCAAGCTGTAGATGAGGGGGTTGAGCGTGGGGGTGACCAGGCTGTAGAAGACGGAGACCACGTCGTCCTGCCGTGGGCTGTGGAAGGAGCCTGGCACCATGTACATGAACACGGCCGCCCCATAAAAGAGCCCGACCACCGCCGCGTGGGACAAGCACGTGGTGAAGGCTTTGCGCCTGGCCTCCGCTGTGCGCATGCGGAGCACGGCGTGCAGGACGAGGCCGTAGGAGGTGACGATGAGGGCGAGGGGCAGCAGGAGGATCAGCACCCCGGAGATGGACAGGGCCAGCTGGTAGGCCGCGGTGTCCGCGCACGCCAGCTTCAGGAGCGCGGGCAGCTCGCAGAAGAAGTGGTCCACGGTGCGTGAGCCGCAGTAAGGGAACCGCAGGGTGACAGACGTCTGGACGGAGGCCACCAGGACCCCCGAGGCCCAGGACGTGGCCGCCATGCGCAGGCAGACCTGGCGTCGCATGAGCACCGCGTAATGCAGCGGGCGGCACACGGCGGCGCAGCGGTCGTAAGACATCAGCAACAGCAGGACGCCCTCCGAGACCCCCAGCAGCATCAGGAAGAACATCTGGGTCGCGCACCCCCCGGCGGAGATGGAAGTGTCTCCCCGCACGAAGCCGGCCACCGCCTTGGGGACGGTGACCAGCGGGAATCCGAGGTCCAGCAGGGAGAGGTGGCCGAGCAGGAAGGACATGGGGGTGTGGAGCCTGGAGTCGCAGAGGATCAGGAGGAGCAGGCTGGCGTTGCCCAGCAGGCCCACGGTGAATGTGGCGGCCACGAGTAAAAACAGGACAACGGGAGGCCCCGTGTGGCTGAAGAGCCCCACAAGAAGGAAATCTGAGGTCACTGATCCATTCGATTCCCCCATTCTTGGGAGGGGCCTTACTGATCGGCACAAGAGTGGGGAGTTTGACAAAGGGTCTCCATGGGCGTAGCTTTGCCCCTGCTGCCAACTGCAATTGTTTGATGGCAGCAGCCTGGAGTTTGTTTGTTTGTTTGTTTCCTTTTCTTTTTTTTTTTTTTTTTTTTTGTGGTACTGGGAGTTGAACCCAGGGTCTTGTGCTTGCATGCTCTGCAAGTGCTGGACCACTGAGCTGCACCCTCAGCCCATTTTTTCACTTTTTGAGACAGGGTCTCCCTAAATTACACAGACTGCCTCTGGTCTCGAACTTGTGATCCTCCTGCCTCAGCCTCCCCAGCCGCTGGGATGACAGGTGTGCGCCACCCAGCTGCCTGGAGTTTCTTGAGAAAGGCAACGATCGCATCCAGTCTCAGTATGAAAAGATGCCGTGATTGGTCATGACATCTGCTGTGGATGGGACAGGGCGAGCAGCCACGTGATACCTGGCCTTTGACATCTCTGAGTAAAATTCTTGCCTTCTTGTCCCCCTCGGGGCAAACGCAGCTTACCAACACTCACAGTCATACTCTCTGTCCCCAAGCTGGACAGCACAAGACAGGGCACCGGCAGATCAGAGTGTGTGCTGGTAGAGGCAGGAACAAAGGGAAGAGAGGGCCCCTCAACCAGCCACCTCCCAGCCTGGCCATGGGCTTCCAGCCACCCGTAAGGAATTTTAGCGGGAGCCTCCTGCGGGACAGAGGCTTTGGTCTGGTGGTCTGTGCTTCCTTGCTGGATGACACCCTTACGGACAGCACATTTGCTGAAACAGAGGATTAAAGTCACTCCTCACTTCTGCATCCACCCAGGAAGAATAAGACTGTGAGAGGCAGACCACCCCCAGCGATCTAAAAGGGCATCACTTAGTGAATTCTGCACCCTTATCTCTATCACTGAGCTGCACCCTCAGCCATTTATTTATTTATTTATTTATGTAATTTATTTTTGCAGTATTGGGTGTTGAATCCAGGGCCTCAGGCATGCTTTGCAAGTGCTCTACCACTGAGCTGCTCCCCCAGCCCATTGTTTTACCTTTTATTTTGAGATAGGGTCTTACCAAGTTACACAGGCTATGTCTGGCCTTGAGCTTGGGATCCTCCTGCCTCTGCCTCCTGAGTTGCTGGGATTATAGGCATGCACCATTATGTCTAGTACCCTCAGCCCTTTAAAAACTTTCTGCTGGCATTATTCAGCATGAGAAATCTTGTTCAGTTGCAATACAACATTTGATCAATCGTAGCTCATTCTCGGGCTGGGATTTAGCTCAGTTGGTAGAGCGCTGCACTGCAGTCTCTGAGGTCCAGAGTTCAATTCCCAGCACCGCAAAAATGGGAGAAGGACCTGGCAATCCACTCCCAAGGCAATCCCGAAACAGGCAGCCATTGAAAACCCTACGAGGGTTGCTATGAGTCGGATACCGACTCGACGGCACCTAACAGCAACAGCAACAGCTCATTCTCAGTCATGTCCTAAAATGACAGTTCCTCTCTTCTTACACCCAGGGTTTTGAGCCAGAGATAATTTTGTCTCCCGCCCAGGGACACTGGCAATATCTAGAGACACTTTTGCATATTTGGGTGTCATGGTCAGGGTGTTCTTACTGGCATTGAGGAAAGCCAGGGATGCTGCTCATATAGTCTGTTGGTATGACAGCTACCCTGCTCAATGGCAATGTGCAGGACAGTTCTCATCACAAAGATCCATATGGCAAAAGTTAAGATGAAGCAGGCTCCTGAAGACCCCTCCCCTTCCTTTGCTCAGACTCCTCCTTTTCTTTGTACTGTTTCCTGAGATTTAGCTGATAGTTAACTTAACATGTTACCAGAGGTGTTTATCTAAATCATTCTGGTTTCATGTGGGCAACCTTGCAAGTTGTTTGCCTATAATGAGTAACAGAGCCGTCTCAACCTGATAAAACTACACACCACATGTAATGACCATCTCTTTGACCCCTGCCCTAAGGAACGCACATCTCCCTTCACCTTCCCTGTAGTAGATAATTAATCACCCTCTCCCACTCTGTAACCGTGCATATCTATTTCCACACCATTTCTGTTCTTTGTCTATGTTCACACTGTTTTGACTCTTGTAAGCACATCTCTCTCAGAGACCCCATAAAAAAACCCAAGCCCCTTTGTTTGGGGCTTGGTTTTGGGAATTGATTCCACTGAGCCACTTTATTTTATACAATAAAATCCTCCTGCTAAGCCTCTGGTCTCTCTTGATCTGGCTATAAAGAAACCATTCCACTGAAACCCTTCTCTGATCTCAGAGCTTCTGGGAGTTTTCTTGAGTTCATTGACTTGATATTTCAGCAAAGACTTCCTTCGTGTCTCAGGGGGGACTCCAGATTTCTCTGTGAAATTGCCTTTTCTGATACATCTTTTAAAGCCATATTAATAAAGCCAGTCTCACTTCACCTCCCTGGAGGATATCACTCTTGGCACGTCTCTGCCTGGGGAAAGACTTTTCTTTAATCTTTATCCATTGGGACCAACTTGTAGCCCAACAATCCCTGTGAACCATGTTAAAAGATTTTCACTTGGATGATGTTTTTGGTTCCTCTCTTTTTACACAAAGCTCCTGTATCCCTGTCTTAAAGGGAAGAAAGTGCTATGGAGTATTTAGTATGGGTTGGGTGGGTAGCTCAGTGCAGAGTGCTTGATTAGCAGGTACAAGGGGCTGAGTTCTGCCCCCAGCACTGCAAGAGACAACAACAAACAAAGCATTTGCTACATATCAGGCAACAATCTAATGTCAAAAGGGCTGAGGAGCCTCTGGTGAAATGATTCTCAACCTTGGCACTGTTGACATTTTTGGCTGCACAATTCTGCATCTTTTACAGGCATTTTCCTCTTAATTCTTGCCAGTAGGTGGTAGCATCTGCACTGTGTGGATGAGAGAAGGGAGATCCTGAAAAGTATGGCAATGGATTGAATTGGCTGAATAGTTAGTTCCCTCTCATCTCCTCAAGGTCATTTCCACTTGGAACCTCAAAAAAAATCTGACTGTATTCAAAAGCAATGTCTTTGCACAAGCAATTAGTTGGGATTGCAGGCTGAAATCACCCTAGATCTAGGGCAGACCCTAAATCTAATAATGGCTGGTGTTATAAGAATAGGAGAGGATAGGAGAGGGAAGGAGAGGAAAAGAGAGAGAGCGAGCGAGTGAGTGAGAGCACGAGGAAGAGGAAGAAGGAGGAGGAGGAGGAGGAGGAGGAAGGCCACGTGACAATGGAGGCAAAGATGGGGTGATGCATCTACAAGCCCAAGAAGTCAGTCAAGAATCATGGGAAAGGTTCTCCTGGAGAGCCTCCGAAAAGAATCAACCCTGACAATCATTGATTTGGATTTGTACCTTTCAGAATTGTGACAAAACACAATTTCTGTCATAAACAACTTGCAATTGAAAACCTTATAAATATCAGAGAAACACTGTGCAATATAGTTCCCCAAAATGAGCCCTCCCCTATGCTGGAAGGCATTCACGAAGCGACTGGGGAAGAGTTGCCTCCTCAAAGTAGTTGTTGTTGTTGTTAGGTGCCGTCGAGTCGGTATCCGACTCATAGCGACCCTCATAGGGTTTTCATTGGCTGACTGTTTCGGGATTGCCTTGGGAGTGGATTGCCAGGCCCTTCTCCCATTTTTGCGGTGCTGGGAATTGAACTCTGGACCTCAGAGACTGCAGTGCAGCGCTCTACCCACTGAGCTAAATCCCAGCCACCTCAAAGTAGAGTCGACCTTAATGATGGGAAAGGTGTAAAGCCCCTGGCACCTCCATTTACTGATGTGGCACAACTCACAATGAGAAGAAACACAGTGTCTGCCACAATGGGCTCAAACATAAAAAGATCGTGTGCGTGGCACAGTGTCAGGGAGCGTTTCATTCTGTTGTACAATGGATCACTGTGAGTTGGATCCGACTCGACAGCACGAAACAACAACAACAACAGAAATTGAGGAATATTAAGTCCAGAGAGATCAAAGATTATCAAAAAATATCAGGAAAGGGGGAAAACAGGATTTGATCTCAGCTTTTTTGAGTCCAAACTCTGAGCATTTTATGCCTCATAAGAATTGGAAAGCCCTGACTCACCATTGAGCAAGGGGAAGAATAAAATGGAATGAAATTCAAAAAGAGACGCATATTATTGATGTAAATACTTAGCAAGAAAGAAAATTATGCAACAAGAGTGCCTGTACTTTGTGACGGGACCACCAAGGAAATCAATATGCCAGTAAACTAGTGGTAGAATCGATTTCTAGTCAGCAGCTGGTGTAACTCTAGCGTCCCTGATTATCCCTTCACACCACACTCCCAACACCAGCACTGTAATTCAAGGTCCTCTGGGACATTCTTCCCCAAGTGAGGCTTTGGCTCTTCTGCCCCAATTGCACCCCCTTTACAATCTCCAATTGATGATTTGATGTCTTACTTCCTGTCCTGGGGTGGAAACCACCTCATTGTCCATGATGCTCTTGGCTGTGTCTCCCCCGGCTTTCCCCCGAGCACTCACCTGCTTCAGGCATGGTTGTCCTTTCAGCTTATGGCCACGCTGACCAATCAACAGCCCTCCAGTCTCCATCTTGAGAAGGCTCCATGCAGATCGACGCTGCTTTACCTCCAAGAAGGGTTGTTGGTCTGGAACAGGATGTGAACTGGCCACTGCCAGCCCTGGGACTTCGGGCCCCCTGCCTTTAAAGACCATCTGTGATCTCCTCAATGTCTTCTTGGTAGCAGACCCTCAAATACTCTATAATACGAGAAAGGAAAACCTAATTAAACCACACCAGGCCCAGCTCCTTTAAGACTCAGACGTTTACATTCCTCACTCCCTTGATCGAAAAATAAGATTGCACTCTCTTATCTAGGGCATGCCAGGAGCTCCTCTCTCTGAACACAGAGGTGCAGTAGTAAATCCTGCCCCCATATCGATACAGCCCTTGGTATCTAGAAGTTGTTTCTTCAAAGATTTGTAGTCGACTTTCTGTTTTCTGCGCGAATTGCTCTGTAACACCTGTAGACTGTTTAAAGTAATGCATCAAAGAGAAACACAAGGATCCCCTTTGTCCTCTAGTCTGTAAGTCCTATATAAGAGACAGGAAAAAGTAAGTCAGGAAGCATGGCCATTTTGGGACTGGAGAGATCCTGCCACTGCTCCGCCGGCAATAAAGCCCCTTCCTCTAATGAATGCTGTTAGACAGGCTCAGACGATTCTTACTCTCTGCTGGGCCTTGCTTCCTGCTACAGCTCGACTCTGCCTTTCCCTGACATCACTTTCCCTCCTGAAGTTGTTAGGTGGTCTGTCTGCTGGTGATATATCTAAAAGAAAGCACCACACAACTAGCTTTTAGAACTTCAAGAAAGCCATTTCTCTACTAGGATGTTATCAGCTGAGTGTGGTAGTGTACGCCTGTCATCCCAGAGACCTGGGAAGCTGAGGCAGGAGGATCCCAAGTTGGAGGCCAGAAACAGCCCATGTAACTTAGCGAGACTGTGTCTCAGAATTTAAAATAAAGTAAAACAGGAGCTGGGGGTGCAGGTCAGTGGTAGAGCACTTGCAAAGCATGGGTGAAGCCCTGAATTCAACCCCCCAATACTTAAAAAAAAAAAACAAAAAACAGAAAAACCAACCAAACAAAAGACCACAATAGAACGTTATCTCCTATGTCATGGTTTGCCTCGGGCTTTGAACGTATTCTCCCTCCAGGACATCGTGGGGAAATAATGCTCCTGTCTTCTAAACGTACCTTCTGCAGTCTGGCCGGCAGGGCTTGACAGACAGGTCTGGGTTTAGGTTAGACCTGGGTGGATTATCTCCTTTTCTAAATCAAATGCTTGTTGCCTTATGATGAAGTGTCCCCACCACAGATTTCTTGTGTTGACATTAACAACCCTTCCTTTTCATACTTTCCTCCCTGCTGCTTTTATTTAAGGTCTGATGCCCTTGGCTGGAAATGATGAGAGAGAAGGCATCGGAGCTGATTGACTCCTTGTTGTGAATAAATCTCTCTCAACCTCTTCCATCTGTGATGGAATCCTTTCTCCACCAGGCTCCAGAGATCTCAGGCCAAAGGAAATGTTCTAATTTCTTTTAAATCAGGAGAAAAAAGAGGACTCCATGCACGGTAGAGTATCAGCGTATTCAAACAGATAACCAGCTCTAAAATGTTATTTCATTTTATTTTTTGAGGTACTGGGGATTTTGAACCCAGGACCTTACGTATACTTTGCAAATACTCTACCATACAGCTGCACTCCCAGCTCAGTTTTTAATCTTTTATCTTGAGGCAGGGTCTCACTAAGTTATATAGGCTGCCTCTGGCCTCAAACTTGCGATCCTCCTGCCTCAGCCTCCCGAGTTGCTGGGATTAAAGGCGTGCGCCACGACACCCAGCCAATTTTAAATATTATTGTTTTGGCAGAAGGAACTTATGGAGGCAGAAGCGTCTCCAACATGAATCACTGCTTCTCTGCCTTTGCCTGTCTTTGTTAGTTATCAATGAATGAGTTGAGAACTCAGTTCACAGAGCAGCGCCCTTTTAGCAGGCTCTATTTGATCCCCATTCCCAACCACAGGGACCAGGTGCACAGGAAGTACGGCGTCAGCATTTGCGGACTGCCTAAAATCCACGGGAGAGGCTAGTGTGACAAAAGTATCTAAGTTGACAGAGAGGTCTGTGACCGATTCCACATCTATGTTCTCCCTACCGTGCCTGCTGAGCTGGGCTTCCGTTCTTCATGCTCTGTCTCCCCAAGACTACCTTTCTATCCAAAAACTGTTTTAGGCTGACACTGTCCTCAGAGGGGAGACAAAGATGTCTCTGGGCTTTGGCAGAGAGCAGGGCTTGGGTCTAACCTCCCAGCAATGGGCAAGAGCTCTAGGCTTCCCTGCTCAGCAGCTTCTTAAGAGGCTGCAGCGCAGTCTTTTTTTTTTTTTTTTTTTTTTTTTTTTTTGTGGTACTGGAGGTTGAACCTAGGGTCTCACGGTTGGTTGCTTTGCAAGTGCTGGACCACTGAGCTGTTCCCCCAGCCCCCCCTTTTTTATATAACTCTTTTGGAGACAAGAGTCTCGCTAAGTTATGCAGATTGCCTCTGGTCTCAAACTTGCGATCCTCCTGCCTCTGCCTGCCGAGCCGCTGGGATGACAGGCGTGCGCCACGGTGCCCAGCCAGCACAGTCTTTAAAAAGGATGACCTCCCATGAGATCCTGGTATGTTCAGGCTCCCAGCGGTGCTGATGGACTGAGAGTAATGAGATGATCAGACGCCCACCTCGAAGCTGGGGAAGATCAAGAGACAACCACAGCTTCTCTTCCCCTCCAACTGTCTACATATATGCAAACTGAGCATCAGCATGAAAATGAAGGGAAGCCATATCTCCTTGGGCTCTTTTCTGCCCTCAGTTTGTTGTTGTGTTGTTACATGCCGTTGAGTTGGTATCCGACTCATAGCGACCCTCATAGGGTTTTCAATGGCTGACTGTTTCGGGATTGCCTTGGGAGTAGATTGCCAGGTCCTTCTCCCTCTGCCCTCAGTACTTCTCTGTAATCTGATCTACACACTGGAGAACCCCACAAACAGGAAAGTTCCTGGCTCTCACCCCTACCTTTCAGGCACTGCATACATTCGGGTTCCCTTTATTCTAGGAAGTTTTCCTAATAAATCTTCTTTGGAAACCATCATTTCCGATGAATCAATCTTACCTGGGCCCCTGGATCATATAAAGAAATTCTCCGAGGACAGAGACCCCAGGGGATGTGTTTTCATCATAAAGCTTCCTTTTACCTTGTTTTTTTCTCAGAAAATTAATAGTCATGGGAATGGATGACTTGGAGACTGGAATTAGTCCTAGAAGATTGTGGAAAACATGTTTAATTTCTCAATTCCAGGAGGGTGAGACAAACCCTGTGGGGTTATTGAACTTTCCAAAGGATCCAAATCAAAAACAACTGTGTCAGATAAAAGAAAAGTCTTCATTTGACTTCTTTTGAAAGAAGGGGTGGTGAGAATCTTGCTTCTTCTTTTTTATTTTTTAAGGATTAACATATTTTTGTTAGGTGCCATCGAGTAGTGTCCGACTCATAGCAACCCTTACAGGGGTTTCAATGGCTGATTATTTTGGGATTGCCACGGGAGTGGATTGCCATGTTCTTCTCCCATGTTTGCAGTACTGGGAATCGAACTCAGCACCTCAGAGACTGCAGAGCGGCATTCTACCAACTAAGCTAAATCCCAGCAGGATTAACATACATGGACAAAATATCATTCCTGAGTGCTGGGAGTGAGGCTCAGTGGTAGAGTGTTCGCTTAGTGAGGTCCTAGGTTTGATCACAAGCACCACCAATTATCTAGCTAGCTAGCTATCTGTCTGTCTATATCTATACACATATACGTAAATATATGTAGATGTTGTTGTTAGGTGCCGTTGAGTCTGGTCTGATTCACAGCAATCCTAAGTACAGTAGAAAGAAACACTACCCAGCACTGTGCCATGCACATGATCATTTTATGTTTGAACCCAATGTTGTAGCCATTATGTTTCTTTTCATTTTGAGTCATGCCACATCAGCAAAAGGAGGTCCCAGGGGCTCTATTCTACCCTTGTCATTAAGATCGACTCTAAGGAGGCAATTCTTCCCCAGTCATCTTTTGAATGCCTTCCAGCCTAGGGGGTCATTTTCAGGCACTATATCTGACAGTGCTTCTCTGCTATTCATAGGGTCTTCAATGGCTAATTGTTTCGGGAGTGGGCTGCCAGGTGCTTCTCCCTAGTCTGTCTTAGTGTGGAAGCTCAGCTGAAACCTGCCCAGTATGGGTGGCCCTGTTGGTGTCTGAGATACCACTGGCATAGCTTTCAGCATCACAGTGACACACAAGCCCCCACAGCACGACAAGCTGACAGACACGGGGGGGGGTAGATAGATATGCATCTATACACACATATATTATGGTTTGGCTTTCCTCCACTGTGTGCTTCCACCATGACATGCAAGGCCACCCCTAGCTGAGAAGAACAGAGCCCAGACCAACCGTGGACTGCAATCTCAAACTGTGAGCCCAAAGAAACCCTTCCTGTGTCTATGTGGATTACCCCAGGTACTGGGCATGGCGATGGAAATCTGACCAGCGCAGGAACCTTGGAGGGAAATCAAGCTTGGGGAAAGAAGGTTGGTGCTCAGCCCCTTCCCATGTCCAGAGCCTGGAACTCCTCTTCCGCTATTATATTTGATCCTATAATGAAGATGTGGAATTTTTTAATAAAACAGAACAAAATGAATAGTGGGAGGTTCTGGAAGGGTGTTAGGAAAGGGATTGTTGTGTGGAATCCTTTGTAGTGATCCTGTGTGTGCGCGCACAGGTGTGTGTGTAGCTATGGTTGAAGTTGTGCATTGCAACAAGCAGCATAGCAAGGAAATCATCAGGTTTGGGGGAACCAGGGATCAGGAGAGAGTCATTGCTTCTAAGAACAAGGAGTGGCTTCTGCTGCGGGGAGACATCAGGGAGCATCTCAAAGCCAAGCGTTTCTTAGGCCATAGTAACAGAAGCAGACCTTTAGAAAGAGGGAGGTGACTCTGTGCTCATACTTTCCACCACAACCTGTGTTTTCTCAAAGTGTGGTCACCAGATCTTGAGCATTAGGATCATTTGGGGAGCTGGTTACACTGCAGACCCTGACCCGACCCCTGTCCTCCACCTGCTGAGTCTGATTACCCAGAAACTACATTGTTAGTGTAAATTTTGTCTATAGGTCCTACTTTCATTCATTTCAAAAATAAAAATAGATCAAAGTATTTAGTGAAAGTTGTCAGCCAGGTGCTGTGACACTCGCTTGTCATCCCAGTGACTCTGGAGGCTGAGACAGGAGGATGGTAAGTTTGAGGCCAGACGCAGCCTGTGTAACTTAGCAAGACCCTGTCTCAAAAAAAGAGGCGGGGGGTTGCAGCTCAGTGGTGGAGCTTGGGGTGGTCGGCCAACCTGTCAGAAATGGCACCCCAACAAATGACCCCAGGGGAGGCTGGAACCCTCTACTGAGAATCCTCTGCACTTCTCGGCTTCTCTGTGCCCTTTCCTCCAACCCTAGCTCATCGGATCCTCTGCCAACAAGCCGGCAGCCTGGCTGGTCGCTCTGGCCCTGAACGTGCCTTTGGCACTGCCTGGTGTCCTGACCTTCACCGGGGCCCCTGAAATGCAGCAACTGCTTCCGGCCTGAGTGTGGGTGGGATTTCATCACAGCCGGGAAGTTGCCCTGCGGTTCTGCACAGGAAGGAAGCGGCAGCCGCCCAGGGTTTCTGTTCAAAGAGCCCAAGTCCAGCTGTGGGTCCCTGGGCCCAGGAGCTGCCCCTGTCACTTTCTAGTGTGTTTCACTGTTTCTCTTTTCTTTTCTTTTTTTTCTTTTCTCTTTTCTTTCTCTTTCTTCTCTCTCCCTTCTCTCTTCTTTCTTCCTTCCTCCCTCCTTCCTTCCTTTCTCTTCCTTCCTCCCTCTCATCTTTCCTGCCTGTGTTTTTTCTTTCTTTCTTCCTTTCTTTCTTTCTTTCTTTCTTTCCTTCTTTCTTTCTTTCTTTCTTCTCTCTCCCTTCTTTCCTTCTCTTCTTTCTCCCTCCCTCCCTCCTCCTTTTCTTTCTCCCTCCCTCCCTCTTCCTTCCTGCCTGCTTTTTCTTTTCCTTCCTTCCTTCCTTTTCTTCTCTCTTTCTTCCCTCCTTTTTTCTTCCTCCTTGTATCCTCCTTCCTTTCCTCCCTCCCTTTCTTTCCTTTTCTTTCCCTTCCTTCCTTTCTTCTTTCATTTTTCGCTACTGGGGGGCTGAGCTCAGGGCCTGCCATATACTTTGCAAGCACTCTACCACTGAGCTTCACCCCCAGCCCATTTTTTATGTCTTGAGACAGGGTCTTGCTAAGTTGCGCAGGCTGCCTCTGGCCTCGAACCTGCTATCCTCCTGCCTCCGCCTCCTGAGTCTCAGGGATCACAGGCGTGTGCCACTGCTCCTGGCTCACTCTGTTAATTTCTTTCACAACATCTACCACCCACTTGGTGTTGTTATCCATCTTTCTGCATCCAGGGTGAGCACCACACTGTCTTGAATGTCCTGTGTCTTGTCCTTCGGTGTCCCAGGTCCCAGTATCAGGCAGGTATACCATAGGTGCTCAAGCTGTTCTTTGTTGAGGGATGAGCTACCTGGGAGATATCATGCTACCTCTTCATTTACCAAGGAGATCATGAGGCTCAGAGAGGACAAGCAACTTGCCCAAGGTCACACAGCTGGTGAGTGGCAGAGTTTGGACTCCAGCTTGGTTCTGCTGAATCCAGAACTTGTTTCTTCCCAACAGCCAAGAAGAGGACAGGTGAGACTCCAGCCAGTGGGCAGCCTGCATGGTGGACTGGAGACACGTCAGGCTGATTTCCGGGAGGTGTGTCTTCATGGAGACACAAAATCAGAACTGCTCATCTGTGTGGAACACCAACTGTGTGGCCCATTTGGTGAAGTCCTCATTGTTTTTGAAAGTTGTGTTTTCATCATTCATGCTATAGCAGCTCAGTGTGAAAAAGAAAGCCACAGAGATATGCAAGAGGTTAAAAGAGTCTATTCCCATCCTACTTCTCCCAGTTCCATGATGATATGCGGATACTTCTGGGTTTTTGTTGTTGTTGTTATTTTTATTGTTGTTTTGTTTTTTTGCGTTAGGATCTTTCTGTGTAGCCTGGGCTGGCCTGAAACTCAGTATGTAGACCAGACCAGCCTCAACCCTGCAGCGATCCACCTGCCTCAGTCTCTCCAGTGCTAGATTACAGTAGTGTGTCACCCCTCCTGCTTTGGGTTTGCCTGTAATGCTTACACAATTGTGCGCACACAGGTATGCGCATGTGCTTTATTACCTGAATAGAATGGGTTCACCACTCACGTGCCATTGTCTTCTTTCCTTTGATAGAATTCTTGCAAAGCTCTGTGAAGCTTTATGAGACCCATTTCTCAGATGCAAAGACTGAGGCTCAGAGGTGGATGGGCAGTGGCCGAGACTGTTCACCCACAAAGTGACCATCACTGATAGTCTCATGCATTTGTCCACGGCCATGGCCTGGGTGGAGTAAGAGGCCCCTGCAGAGAAACACCAGCCCTGGCCTTCTTGAGCCAGGGTCCCCTCCCTCCAACTCCCCTTGGAGGACAGTCCCTAAACCAAGCTTGCGTGATGTGCTGCTGAGATATTCCTTGTGGCGTGAGAAACCACTGGGGAAGTTCCAGCCTCCTCAGGCAGAAAATTCCCACAACAAGCCAGGCACACTGGCGCCTGCCTGTGATCTCAATGCTTGGGAGGCTGAGGCAGGAGGATGGCGAGTTCCAGGCCAGCCTGGACCTCGCGAGACCCTGTCTCAACCTCGCGAGGTCTCTTCTGGTGGGTAGATACCCAGATGCAGTGGCCATACCTGGGATCCCAGTGCTTGGGAGGCTGAGATGGGAGGATCCATGTAAGGTTGAGGCCAGCCTGGGCTACATTGTGAGTTCAAGGCCAGCCTGGGCTACAAAGTAAGATGCTGTCTTAAATAAATAAATAATGAATGAATGAATGAGGCTCATGAAGGGCATCAGGGCTGTTGGATGGATTTTCAACAGAAAATGACACTAATAACAAGGAATGACATTTCTGAAGGCCGTTCCCTGCCGTACACGTTCACATCTCGGCACTGTTCGTTCTTCCCACAATCTTGGGATGTGGGTGCTGCAGAAATGCCCATTTGCGGACAGGAGGGTGCGCAGCCCAGCAGTTAATGGCAGGCAAAGAGAGAAGCTGGGCCGCCTCCCTCGGCCAGCCCCGTGCCTTTGGGGAAGTCGCTTAAATCTCTCTCTGATTTAGCCTCCATTCGTAAAATGAGGGGAAAAGCTGAATAGACTTCGTGGACCTAAACCAGGTTCAGTGGCTCGTGTAGGCCAAGGTGGGGGGCACGCTGGGCAGCCTGACTGTCCCCGGCACATAGTCGGTCTGCACCAAGCTTGGCACCATTGGTCACTGGGAGCTCCTTCCCCTGTCTGCCTGGTTTATCAGACTCTGCCCTTGCCCCTGACTTGGTGCCAGCTGGGAAAGTCTGCTCCCCAGAGTGGCCGTGGCATCCGAGGTGAGGACCCAAGGGCTTTTACAACCACTCGCCGGGTGCCCTGGCCAGCTGGGCTGGAGGTGGTAGCGGGGACAGAGAGAGGCTTGGGAGGACTGTGACGTCGTGTGGCGTCGGGAGCTCTGTCCCCGCTACCCTTCCTATTCAGCAGCTCCGCTAAGTGTGGGTCCCTCTGGCATCCCTCACCTGGGGCCACCGTGTAGGGCGATTCCTGGCAGGATCTAGGGGAGCCCAGGAGGAAGGGGGCGCCTGGTGACCCCAGGGCCTCAGGATGCTCCTCTCTGCGGCTATGACACGGCCTGAGATCCCACCATTGCTGAGGTCCCCACACTGAGGAACGGGGGCCAAGCAGCTTGGCAGAGGGGAAGGGCGTGGGCTCAAGGGTCAGCCGGACCTGCTGTCCTTGGAGCTTTGCAGCTCAGGCTGGGGGCTCACTGTGCCCAGCTGCCATCTGCTCTTCTGTTAAACGGGCCCCTCCTGCCTCTGGATGCCACCGCTAAGGCCTCCCCACCTGATCCCCAGGCTAGGGGGAGACCTTGCCCTTTGTAATGCATGTGAGCTTCTAGAAAAAAGCAGGCCCGGTCTATGTACAGAGCCTGGCACTTAGTAGGCGTGCTTTGGCAGAGTAGGTGGCATTCTGTAGGCACACTTTCGGCAAAGCAGGGGACATTTAGTTGTTGTTGTTAGGTGCCATCAAGTTGTGTCCGACTCATAGCGACCCTCATAGGGTTTTCAATGGCTGATTGTTTCGGGATTGCATTGGGAGTGGATTGCCATGTCCTTCTCCCATTTTTGCGGTGCTGGATATTGAACCCGGGACCTCAGAGACTGCAGAGCCGCGCTCTACCAATTGAACTAAATCCTAGTGCTGGCATTTAGTAGGCATACTTTAAATGGAGCAAAGGGCACACAGTAGGAATGCTGCTCTGCAGGGCACTTGGCATACAGTTGGGTATACTTTATAAAGGGTACCCAGACCCAGCCTGCAGCCATAGCCCTGTGGCATCCGATCCCGTCAGATCTCGGAAGCTAAGCAGGGTCGGGCTTGGTTAGTACCTGGATGGGAGACCGCCTGGGAACACCAGAAGCTGTAGGCTTGGGAGAAGGACCTGGCAACCCCCTCCCAAAAATCAATCTGCCATTGAAAACCCTATGAACAGCAGAGAAGCATTGACAATAGTGTTTCCCCTGTTGTACAGAGGGTCACTATGAGTTGGATACCGACTCGACGGCACCTACCAACCAACAACCAACCCAGACCCAAGCACGGTGGCCACACCTGCCATCCCAGTGACTCAGGAGACAGAGGCAGGAGGATCACAGGTTTGAGGCCAGAGGCAGCCTCTGTAAGCAAGATCTTGATTTAATTTAAATAATAAAAAAGGGCTAGGGGTGCAACCCAGTGGTAGAGCGCTTGCAAAGTATGAATGAAGCCTGGGGTTCAGCCCCCAAGTACCACAAAAACAAAACAAAACAAAATAACAAAACAAAACAAAACAAAAAAACCCAGGAAAACAAAACAAAACCAACCTCTTGTCAGCTCAGAGGCTGGACTTGACTTCTGCAGGGCTGTGCACTGGAGGCAAGGCGGGTATCCCAGCGCCTCCTAATTCTGCATGGAGACACGGTGCATGAGGTCCTCCCAGGCCAACTGGCAGAGGAGCCCAGGAGATGTTCTAGGACTAGGACTGACCTGGCCCTGGTCTCCTGGCCCCTGAAATCTCAAGTCATCTTTTGACCTGCTACACCCTGCTCTTGGAAGGGGCAGTGGCGCTGTCAACTTGGGGGCTCAGAATCACCTTTATCTGCCCCCCAAACGCGCCCCTCACCCAGCATGGGAGGGGCCAGTGCCTAAGCATCCAGGGCCTGCTCTGTGTTCCCCTCAGGCTGCTCCCGCCCCCCATCTTGGCCACCTGCCCTGACAGGGAGGAAGCATCTGCGCATGAGGGGTTGGCAGCCCCGCCCCGCCCAGCCTCCTCCAGCCAGGGGCGCGGACACAGAAGTCCCGGAAGAGAGGACAGGAGATTGTGAGGACCCACTGCTCCCCACGGAAGGTGCCAAGCTGGGGAGGGTTGGGGTGAAGGATCCAGGCCGAGGGGAGGGAGGGCACTGCCCACGGCTGGGCTGGATCCAGGGAGCCAGCTGGCTGGGGGACTGGTGGTGTCCGGGTCACAGTCTCTGGCCACCCCTCCATGATTCAGGCAGATCTGGACTCTAATCGCTCCCTCCTCCTCCTCTTTCTCCCTTCTCCTTCTCCTCCCCCTCCTCCCTCTCTTCCTCCTCCTTCTCCTCCTCCTCCTTCTCGTCCTCCTCCTCCTCTTCCTTCTCTTCCTCCTCCTCCCTTCTCCTCCTCTTCCCTCTCCTCCTCCTCCTCCCTCCTCCCTCTTCCTCCTCCCCCTCCTCCTCCTCCTCCCTTTCCTCCTCCCTCTCTTCCTCCTCTTCCTCCATCTCCTCCTCCTCCTCCCACCTCTCTGCCTCTTGCCTTGGATGCCCTGGGTCTCCCTCCCCCTCCCTGCCCTGCCCCCAGCACTCCCAGTCCCTGTCCCTGTCCAGCGTCCCTGGAGCCCCTACCCCTCCCTGGGCCTCCGGATCTCACCCTCTGTGTGTCTCCCCTGCAGGATGCTGCAGCAGCTGAGCCTGTCCTGGCTGGGGCTGGGGTGGGTGACAGCCTCCCCGTGGCTGCTCCTGCTGCTGCTCGGGGTCTTCTGGCTGCTGGCTCGCATCCTGTCCCAGGCCTTCACCTTCTATGAAAACACGCGTCGCCTCCGCTGTTTCCCGCAGCCCCCAAAACGGAGCTGGCTCATGGGTCACCTGGGCCTGGTGAGTGCTGCAGTGTGGGTGTCAGAGTGGACGGACTTTGGAGGGGTCAGGATCGGGGTTCAGGACATTGACTGGGGTCTCGAATATCAAGGAAGTGGGGGAGGCAGCTGCTTCGGCCCTCTTCTGATGTCCACAGACCCCAGGCAGGCTGGTCCAAACCTTGCTTGCACCCTGTCCTCCCACCCCTAGTCTGCTCTGGGGTGTCCCGTCTCCCTTACCTCAGTGTGCCTCGGAAGGGCACCTGGGTGGGCCACACACAGCAAGGACCCCGATATTGCCATGTTCTTTGCTGCTAGATGCGAGGCCTCCTGAGTGGCTCTGTCCTGGGTCAGCTCCCTGCCTGGATCCTTTTTTGGTTTTGGGGGTTTTTTTGGGGGTTTTTTGGTGGCAGCTCACCTCTGGGTTTCTGGTTGTTCATGGTGCTGAGCTAGGATGCCCCCACCCCCAGCCACACAAGGGGACACAGCTAGTCCAGAAAAGAGGCATGCCCTGCCACCCCCCTCCCCAGCCTGGGGCACCTTCCTTTCCTCTAGTTCTTCTCCCTGAAGGCACCCAATCTGGACAAAAGGCGGCCACTCACTTCCCCTTTCAGAAAGCTTCCCCGACCTCACCCTCCACCAGACTCCTCAATCTTTGATTAGATCCGGTTTCCTCTTTGGGTTACTTGGCTTGGATTGCTTCACTTGTGGTCAGCACAGGGCTGGGCATGCACAGTTCCAGGGAGAGCATGTGCAGGATGCTCCACCTGAGCCTAGCAGGTGGCGGGCCTCACTGATGGACAGTTTGACCTCCCCTCTTCTCCCCTGGCATCTGCCAAGGATGGAAGTTCTCCACTGTGCAGACCCTGTTCCATGGGAGGAGCTGGAGGCTATGTGAACCACCTGGGGACATTATAGGATGTGAAACAAGTCTTAGGGACAAGGCCGGAGGTCACATCACTACCCACAAATCCCGACTGTGGTGATTTTCTCCTGTGGCTGCCCCCAGGGCTGGACCCACTACCAATATGAGAAAATCCACACTGTCAAGCCAAAGTGGATGTTACCGTTTAAATCCAAAATGCTTGTTCCAGGCTGATGTGTTGAATGTTTGGTTCCCAACTGGTGATGCCATTTGGGGAAGTGGCAGAGACTTAGGAGTTGGCACCTCACTGGAGGAAGTAGGTCACTGGAGGCGTATCTGGGGGACTGTATCTTGTCGCTGACTCCATCTTCTCTCTGCTTCCTGTCGGCCATGAAGTGAAGATCTTCCTCTGCCACACACTCCTGCAGCCAAACAACCATGGATGAAAATGTCTAAAACTATGGGCCAAAATCCATTTTTCTTCCCTTAAGTTGTTTCTGTCAGGTATTTTGTGACAGCAGAGAAGAAAGTAAGTCATATAGAAAATTGGTTGCCAGAGAAGTGGGGTCATTGCTGTGACTCTACCTGATCATGTGGTCCAGAAGCCATTAGAACTGGTTTACAGGAGGGATTTGGAAAAGTTTGGGGATGTGGGCTGGGGAAGTTATAGAATGCTGTAAGCAGAGACTAATGGATGATTCTGGTCAGAGCTCAGAAGATCAGAATGACTCTTGGAACATGGACAGTGAAGGCCAGGCTCATGAGGTTTCCCATGGACATGAGGATGCTATCAGGAATTAGACTAGAGGCTGTGCGTGTTCCATTCCAGCAAAGAGCTTGGTTACATTTTGTCCATGTTCTGAGACTTTGAGAGAGTTTGAGTTTAAAGGTGATGGGCAAATAGATTTGTTGGAAGAAATTTTGAGGCAGTTCAGCATTCAGGCTGTGTCATGGTTATTGTGAGTTGCTGTTAGCCAGATATACAGAAGAATTAGGAGCCCAACACAAATAAGAAGGATTTGAAAAACTTGTGGTTTGGCCAGAAAAGCCAGTGTAACATTGGGACAAAGGAAAGCAGGGTTTCTAAAGAGATTAGCACCATGAAGAGAAATCAAGTATTTCACAGTAGGGAAATAGGAAAGATGACTGAAGCCATCTCAGGAATTGGCCAGATTCTACCCATGGCAGCCTCAAGGGTATGGAAGGTTAAATTTATCTGAAACATTTTCCCTTGAGATGAAGGTGCTTCCAGAATGTCCTGCTCACGAAGGGCAGACTAGGAAAGTGTTTCCCTAGGATTCACACAACGCTCAGATGCCCAGGCATTCAGAGGCCTCTGCAGCCATGGTGCGAGTGGGTCTGACTACTGATTGTGCTGGTGTCAGACCATCCATGTGATGCAATTTTGCAGGGATGTAGAATGCAAGAGTTACTGGGTTGTGGAGGCTTCTACCCAGGCTTCAAAGGCAGGCCTGTGAGGTCAATGTGTGGCAATGTGGGAATCCTTACAGGTAGCTCTTGAGAAAGTAGTGCTTAAAACTGTGAGGGTGAAGTCTAAGCTGCAGTGGAGACTCCAGGATGCTGGAGATGCCAGGAACATGGTCCATCAGCTGATGAAAGCCACGAGCAATGAGTGGGCCCAGCTCAAGAGGGAGCTGTGTGGGCTACAAACGGGAAGCCATAGGGAAGCACTGCTCATGCCCTTTGGGGCTCACAGCATGACATCATGTGGTCTCACTGCAGGATTTAATGTTTGCCCTGCTGGGTTTTGTTCTTGCTTTGTCTGAGTCTTCCCTGTTATTCTCCTAGTTCTCCTTTTTGGAATGGGGATGTGCCATTGTATTGTGGAAGTAAGGGTTTTTGTTTTGTTTTGTTTTGTTTTTTACTTTCACAGGGGCTCACAGGTAAGGCCTGCTGCTGTACCACTGTGTTGTCTGATCCTTTCAGATCTCAGAAGCTAAGCAGGTTTGGGCCCAATTAGTCCTTGGATGGGAGACTGCCTGGGAACATCAGGTGCTGTAAGTTTGGGAGAAGGACCCAGAAACCCACTCCCAAAAAACAATCAGCCATTGAAAACCCTATGAATGGCAGAGAAGCACTGACAATAGTGCTTCGCCTATTGCATGTAGGGTAGCTATGAGTTGGACAGCGACTCGAAGACACCTAACAACAACAACACAGCTAAGAGTTTGCCTTTAGTCTTAGAGGAGACTTTGTCCTTAAACTTCTGAACAATGTTGGAATTGTTAAGATTTAGGGGGACTCTTGGAGATGGATTAAATGCATTTTTGCATTATGGGATGGCCATGGACCTTTGGGGACCAGAGGCAAAGTGTTCTGGCTTGGATATGAAGTGTCCCCCTGAAGGCTCATGTCTTAAAAGCTTTGTTCCCAGATGATGGATGTGATCATTGAAAGGCAATTGGATCATGAGGCTGTCATTGTTTCTGGGTGCTGTTGAATTGGATCTGACTCATAGCAACCCAAAGTACAGCAGAACGAAATACTACCCAGCACTGTGTCATGCACACTATCTTTTTTGAGCCCATTATTGTAGCCACTATGTGTTTCTTCTCATTTTGAGTCATGCCACATCAGCAAAAGGAGGTCCCAGGGGCTTTATTTCATTCCTGTCATGAAGGTTGACTCCTGTCATTAAAGTTGACAAGTTGTTTCCTGAATGCCTTCCAGCCTGGGGGGCTCATTTTTCTGCATTATATTTGACAGTGTTTCTCTGCTATCCATAGGGGGTTATCAGTGGCTGTTTCAGAAGTGGGCTGCCACGTCCTTCTCCCTAGCCTGTCTTAGTCTGGAAGCTCATCTGAAACTTGTCTGCCATTGGTGCCCCTGCTGGTATCTGAGATACTGGTGGCATAGCCTTCAGCATCACAGCAACACAGAAGCCCCACAGCAGGACAAGCTGACAGACATGTGGTGGGGCATGATGAGGACTCAGGTCTAATTAGTGGGTTAATCCCTTGACGGATTTGTAATATGAGGACATTATTGGGAGATGGTGAAAAGTAGGAGGTGGGGCCTGGTTGGAGGAAACAGGTGGCTGGAGGCCGTCCCTGGGGGCTGTATCTTGCTCCAGGCCTCTGAGTCTCTCCCCATCCCTCCTGGGTACCATGATGTGAGAATGGCTGATGCTCCTCACCTCCACACTCCCACCACCATGCTGCCCTGTTACAGACCCGATTTTAGAAGCCAGGTAGGGTCAGCCTGGTTAGTCCTTGGGAGACCGCCTGGAAATACCAAGTGCTGCAGGTTTGGGAGGAGGACCTGGCAATCCATTCTCAAAACAATCCGCCATTGAAAACCTTATGAATAGCAAAGAAGCACTGACAATAGTGCCAGGCATGGCATAGTGTTGGGGAGTGTTTCATTCTATTGTACATCAGGTGGCTATGAGTCAGACTTGACTAGATGGAACCTAACAAAGGAAGATCATTCTTGTCTTCCTAGGGACTCTTAAACAAGAATGGCAGAAACATCAAATAGACTCTGCTTCCTTAGGCCCTGAATGTTTATGACCTTTGAGTTTAACATTCCCAACATCCCTCTCCCATCCCCACGCTAAACACTGCACCCCATAGAATCACCTTACAATTTAACTCACACAAGGAAATTCTTTAGGATAAGAATAGGTAAACTAGCTCATGTTGCCTTTTCTTGCAGTAAATTTTTGACTTTACTCAATTTCTAAACCTTGTTTAATCCTTAAACCTAGTTTTAAAAAGCACAAAACCATCAATATATCCATTGTAAAGAACCCTGGCGCGCCTCTCTGTAGACGCCCCCACGCTCTGAAGTGTGTAACTATTTCTCATCCTTTAGCAAATAAACCCAAAACTCTGTTTCACATCTGTTTCATCCTGAAATTCTTTTCAGCTACTGAGACAAGGACCTGGCGTCTCCCCGGAGTGGAGGTCCAGAGAAAAGGAACGCCTTGGGGCAGGCAGTAATGTTGGAGTTGTTGTTAGGTGCTGTCCTGCCGGTATCCCGCCCTACGTACAACAGGCGAAACACTATTGTCAGTGCTTCTCTGCTGTTCATAGGGTTTTCAATGGCGGGTTGATTTTTGGGAGTGGGTTGCCAGGTCCATCTCCCTAGCCTACAGCACCTGGTGTTCCCAGGCGGTCTCCCATCCAAGTACTAACCAGGTCCAACCCTGCTTAGCTTCCGAGATCTGACGGGATCAGATGCCACAGGGCTACGGCTGCAGGCAATGTTGGAGTACAGCATCCTAAACCCGCCAGCGCTCCCTCTGGCAGCCTGAGGGGAGTGCATGGTGTCTTCTTTGTTCCTTTGCAGATTCAGAGCTCGGAGGAAGGTCTCCTGTATATCCAGAGCCTGGTGCGCACCTTTAAGGACGTGTGCTGTTGGTGGGTGGGGCCGTGGTACCCGGTCATCCGCATCTTCCACCCCACCTTCATCAAGCCGGTGCTCTTTGCTCCAGGTAGACCCGCACGGGCCCCAGCTTTGCCGCTGCTGTGCTGCCGCCTGGTGGTCAAATGCCATAAGTGCAGGCAGGAGGGGGCGCAGCAGGGAATCAATCCCCTGCCTCTGTCTCCCCTGGATCCTACCTGTCCCACCTGGGTCCGACTGTGCTTGTCTGGGGCATTCTCTGCGATGTCTTCTCTGTGGCCTTACCTGCTGGAAGGCCATGCGTTGTCACATTTACTTTTACATCGAAGTCCTGGTTACACCTGGTATTTTTTGTACTGGCGGAGGGGGGCGGGGCACCTGGCTGACGCCTGAGATTGTGCAAGGAGGGTCATGCCTGGGGCTTATTGGGGACCAGAGACATCTAGGACACGTCACCTTCTGTCTGATTCTGGACGGAGGTGCTGTTGGAGGTCACATTTCTCCCCTGCTGGTGTCTGGGCTCTGTTTGGGGTGATCCCAGACCTGGCCCCCACGTTCTCTCTGACAAATGCCTGAGACCTTATTTCAGGTCCAAGGCAGGACTTAAATACGCACAGGGGTCATCGGAGGCTCATCTGAGCCCACAAGGGAGCCATATCTGAGTCCTGCCTGGGGCCACTGCGTCCCTCCGCTATGCTGAGGTCTGTCAGACCCTCTCTGGTCTACATCCTGGAATGTGGCGTCACCTCTGGGCAGGTGGCATCTGCAGCAGCTGTGTCAGGACAGGTTAACAGACGTTGGCCCATGTCACATGCCTCTGTCAGATGTCAGAGATGCTGGGGTGGATGCGGCAGGCTGGGTCTGCAGAGTGCCGAGCTGTGCTTGGGTGGGTCTGGACATGCGGGGGCCCGTGAGGCATGGCATGCCACCTTAAGGCTACTCTACTTGTCAGTTGCAGCCATGCCTGGTCCCCCATCCACCTTGCTCCTACCTGCTTCCTCTGTCCTGGCCCCCTTCATGCCATGCTGGGCTTAGAGCAGGAAATGCAGAACCCTGGCTGGGAGGCCCCGCCCCTCCCAAAGTCCATCCTCTCCTGCCAGCCATAGCCCCTGACGGTCCTTCTTCCTGCCAGCCGCAATCGCGCCCAAGGACAGACTCTTCTATAGCTTCCTGAAACCTTGGCTGGGTGAGTGACTCCAGGCAATGGGGGATTGGGGACAAGGCTGGGGCCCAGGGGAAGGGGTTGCCCTTGCCCACTACCTGTGGCTGCCCTTCCAGGGGATGGGCTCCTGCTAAGTGCCGGTGACAAGTGGAGCCGCCACCATCGCATGCTGACACCTGCCTTCCATTTCAACATCCTGAAGCCCTATGTGAAGATTTTCAATGAGACCACTAATGTCCTGCATGTGAGTCCCTTAAACCCAGCCTTGGAATCTCGGGGCGTGGGGCAAAGGGGCCACAGATCTGATCTACAGTCCTGGCTCTGACGGGTCACTCTGTGATCTTTGTTGTTTCTCCTGAGCCTCGGTTTCCCTGTCTGTACAATGGGGATAAATGTCTCTACATCAAAGATGGTTCAGATGATGTCATGAAGTCATGGCACATTGCAGATGCTCAGAATAGGTTTATATTCTATTTTTCTCCCTGAGAAGCCCTGTCAATTGAACACAGTGATGATGAAGATTCTGTAGAACTCTGGATGAATACCAAGACACCTCCAAACGCATTGCTTTAATTAAAGTATTCATTTGTTGCCGTGCTGGGGATCGAATAGACGTGCTCAGTGCACGCTAAGCAAGCGCTCTACTAACTGCGCTAAATCCCCAGCCCCTGCATTGCATGGGTTTGAAGCAGTCTGGGCTGATGATCAAGGACAAGTGTCCAGGTTGGTGGGCTGGGGCTTCTGATGGAGGTGAGACTGTCACTGTAGATGCCCTGCTGGGGTTGGTGGGCAGCTTGCCTGAGCCAGGCTCATTTCTCTCACATGCTTGGGCTGAGGCCACCTCCTTGCTGATTCATGATGACCTTAGCTGGGACAACTGGAGTCTCCGCCCCTTCAAAAGGCATCCTGAGGTTGCTCCCATGGCAGAGTCAAGGTTAGGTGGATGTGAGAAGAGGCTTCCATGTGGCTTGGTGCATAGATTTTTTTTTTTTTTTTTTTTTGGTGGTACTCAGGGGTTGAACCTGGGCTTCGTGCAGGCTTCTGGGAAGCGCTCTGCCCCTGAGCTGCAGCCCCAGACTGATTTTTTATTTTTTGTTCTGAGAAAGGGTCTCACTGGGTTACGAAGGCTGCCTCTGGCCTAGAACTTGCGATCCTCCTGCCTCTGCCTCCCAAGTCCTGGGATCACAGACGTGGCCACCCCGCCCAGCTGGCGCTTAGGGTTATTGGAGTGGTGGCCTCTTGCTTTTCCCCCTGCAGTATGTTGGCCAAAATCGGAAGTCTAGGACAGAACCAAAGGGGGGTAAAACAGGCTCCGTCCTTTAATGGAAGTTGCCAACAACAACAACAGCAACAAATCACATTACACAGGGTGTAGGTACAGGAAGAGGGGAAGAATTGGGGGTGAGAAAGCCCGGTACAGTGGCCACACCTGGGGTCCCAGAGCTTGGGAGGCTGAGGTGGGAGGACGCCGTGGATTCGAGTCCAGTGTGGTCTACGCAGGGAGTTCTGCGGCAGCCTGGGCTACCCAATGAGACCCTGTCTCAAAATAATGATAACAATAACAATAATAATAATTGGGTTTTTTTGCATCCATAGGGTTTTTTCTTACTGGTGAGCTGATAAATAGCTTGTTACTATCCCAGGGAGTCTGCCAGAGATGTGAGATTCCTGGGTGAGGGTCAAGGAGCGCTTGATTCCATGGCACAGCAGATAGCACGTGCTTCTTGTTGGTTTTCATCCTTCTTCCAAGAAACTCAAATCCCCTGGCAGTGGCCCAGGTGACCTTCACTAGGAGCCTGCTCATGGCATCCATTGTAATCCAGGAGAGGAGCCTTAGGCTAGCGAGCCTGCTTCACAGCTAGAAGCAGCGAGCCTGATACCTGTCCACAGCGTCCATCTTCCTCGAGGTTCTCTGCAAACACAGCTCTGAGAAATGGCCCGGGTTAAGAACACGAGGGGAAGCCGGGTGCGGTGGCACATGCCTGTCATCCCAGCAACTCGGGAGGCGGAGGCAGGAGGATCTCAAGTTCGAGACCAGAGGCAGTCTGCGTAACTTGAGCGAGACCCTGTCTCATAAAATAAAAAAATGGGTGGAGGATGCAGCTCAGGGGTCCAGCACTTGCAAAGCATGCAGGCGCAAGGCCCTGGGTTCAACCCCCAGTACCGCAAAAAAAAAAAAAAAAAAAAAGAACACGAGGAAAGCACATTTTGGGCACATGCTTGGCCAGCCCAGCAAGGATTTTCAGGGGACGATGGAGGACATCTTTGCCCAACACAGGAATATTTTGCAAATAAACTGATAACAATGAAGGTGAGGAATGCTCATGCTGGCTGAATACTTACCACGCCCCAGGAACGGTGGCGCGTGCCAATGCCACGTTCTCTGCTGTGCAATTTAATTGTCAGCGCCTGAGAGCTCAGAGGGCTGCCAAAGCCTGTCTGGCCAGCAAGTGAGCTGGGCACGGGGCACCAGGGATTCCACTCTGGTATATCTGGCACCAAATCTGGATCAGGGTAACTGCTGCTGAAGACTTGCCAGGGAGGACCCCAGGAAGGGCAGTGAGGTGAACAAGGGTGCAGAGAATGTAGGAGGCAGACGTGGGACCTGAACCTCGGGCTCCTGACTCCCAGCCTCTGGTCTCTGTCTTCTTTTTTATTTTTTTCTTTCCCCTGGTACTAGGGGTTGAACCCAGGGCCTCGCTCTTGCATGCTCTGCAAGTGCTGGACCACTGAGCTGCACCCCCAGCCCATTTTTTTACTCTTTTTTTTTTTTGAGACAGGGTCTCGTTAAGTTACGGAGACTTGCGATCCTCCCACCTCGGGTCTCTGTCTTCTACAGAAGCAGCTCCTGGCTGGGTGCAGTGGTGCGCGCCTATAATCCCAGCGATTGTGGAGGTGGAGGCAGGAGGATCGTAGGCCAGGGGCAGCCTGTATAACTCAGCAGGACCCTGTCTCAATTTATAAAATAAAAAGAGGCAAGCGGGGAAGAGCCCTCACAAAGTACGCACGAGGCCCTGGGTTCCGTGCCCCAGTACCGCAAAATAAATAAATAAATAAACAAACAAATAAATAAATAAAATAAAATAAAATAAAAAATTAAAAAAAAGAAGACGACAACAGCTTCTGCTCCCTGGGGCAGAGGGCTTGGATGTCGGTTCTGGGGGGGTCCATCCTGATGACTGGGGTTGTGGAAGAGCTCAAACAGTCAAGGCCCAAAGCCCCACCCCTGCCCCCTTCTCTGGCTAGGCCAAGTGGCAGCGCCTGGCCTCGGAGGGCAGCGCCCAACTGGACATGTTTGAGCACATCAGCCTCATGACGTTGGACAGCCTGCAGAAGTGCGTCTTCAGCTTCGACAGCCATTGTCAGGAGTGAGTGCTTGCCCCGGGCTTGGGAACCTGGGCCATGGACCCGTGGGGGAGTAGGGGGAGGGAGGGCTGACTGTACAGACCCTGGGGGACTTCCTGGAGGAGGTGGTCAGAACTGGCATGGAAGGACGAGGAAGAGGAGAAAGCCAGTGGTCTTTCCAGGTGGGTGGAATTGTTTGAGTAAAGTCACGGGGATGTGGATGAGCTGAGCGTGTGCCGTGGGCATTGAGGAGGCATCTTGGACATGAGGCTGGAGGGAAGGCAGTGGCTGGATATTAAAAACATGGAAAAGTCTGGCAAAGGCCTGGACTTTATCCTCAGGTTTCCAGGGAACTACTGAGGTGTCTCCCCCATGTGTCTGTCAGCTTGTCGTGCTGTGGGGCTTGTGTGTTGCTGTGATGCTGAAAGCTATGCTACCAGTATCTCAGATACCAGCAGGGCCACCCATGGTAGACAGGTTTCAGCTGAGCTTCCAGACTAAGAAAGACTAGGGAGAAGGACCTGGCAGCCCACTCCTAAAACAATTAGCCACTGAAAACTCTTTGAGTAGCAGAGAAGCACTGTCAAATATAGTACCTGAAAATTCAAGAAACCACTGGGGAAGAGTTGCCTCCTCAAAGTAGAGTTGACCTTAATGATAGGGAGTGAAGCCCCTGGGACTTCCTTTTGCTGATGTGGCATGCCTCAAAATGAGAAGAAACTCAGTGGCTGAGTTTCTTGGGCTCAAACATGAAAAGATCATGTCCCTGGCACAATGTTGGATAGTGTTTCATTCTGCTGTACACTGGGTTGCTATGAGTCGGACTCCACTGGACAGCACCCAACAAGTGAAGTGTCTGAGGTTTTGTTAGCCAGATTCCCATTTAGTGTGGTAAAGCACCTTGAAATAATCAACATGAAAGGAAGAAAGTCTTATTTTGGCTCACAGTTTCAGAGAATCCGTCAACTGGCTGGTTTTCTCTGCAGCTTTGGCCTATGGGGAGGAAGTACGGCAAGGCAGGAGCACGCGTTGCAGGAGGATGCTCACCTAAGTGCAGCCCAGAAGTAAAGAGAGAGACAGGAAGGGGCCAGAGTCTTAATATCCCCCCTCAAGGCCACGCCCCCATGACCTCACTGCTTTTCCCCAGGCCCCGCCTTTTAAAGGCTCCACCACCTTGCCAAGGCCCCACAGGCTGGTGGTCAAGCCTTTAACATGCGGCCTTTGAAACACTTCCAAACTGTCACAGAGGTGACAACGGGCGCGCTGAGAGCTGAGCTCTGTGGGATACTGTCATGTGGACACCAGATGGAGTTGACACTCGATGCAGGGACACCGGGGGCGGGGGGGTGGTGGCTGGCCATGGAGCAGCTGGGAGAGTATGAGGACTGAGCTGGGTGGACAGTTTTGGGAAGGAGGTGAGGCGGGGCCTGGCGTGTGACATCCAGGCTGTGCTCTGGGTGCCCAGGGGCAGGGAGGGACAAGATGGAGGACTGTCAATTCTCAGGGTGCATCTGGGGGGCCATCTGCTCCGGTTCCGCAGTGTCCCCTAAGGGGTGGTAGCTTCCTGTTGCTCCAGCGCCAGGTCTGTCGCTTGCTCGGTGCTCATCCCGCCCGCATCCCTCAGGAAGCCCAGCGAATACATCGCCGCCATCTTGGAGCTCAGCACCCTTGTCACCAAAAGGCACCAGCAGCTCCTGATGCACGTGGACTTCCTGTACCACCTCACCCGCGACGGGCTGCGCTTCCGGAAGGCCTGCCGCCTGGTGCACGACTTCACGGACGCTGTCATCCAGGAGCGGCGCCGCACCCTCCCCCGGGAGGGGACGGACGACATCTTCAAAGCCAAGGCCAAGGCCAAGACACTGGACTTCATTGATGTGCTGCTGCTGGCCACGGTGAGCGGCTCACGAGCTAGCGCGGCCCTTGACGTCAAATGTCAAGTCCGGTAACTTGGGCTCGATCCAGAAGGCACTGGGGAGCCATGGAAAGTACTTGAAGAAGCAGGGGGACAGGCCTTCAGCAGGTTCTAGAGATGACTCCCGAATGCAGGCAGCAGGGAGCTAAGTCTGCACCTGTGAAGGGCCTGAGATTTTATTCTCCTCACAAGTTTATAAATTAGTGCATGACAGGTATGCCTGTCTCTATAGCTGTGCAATAGTTGCACCAAACTCTGATCAGTGCAGCCCATTTCTTTTTTTCTTTTTCTTTCTTTCTTTCTTTTTTTTTTTTTTTGCAGTACTGGGGGTTGAACCCAGGGCCTCCCACCTGCATGCTTTGCACGTCCTGGACTACTGAGCTGCACCCCCAGTCCTTTTTTTTTTAACTTTTTGAGACAGGGGCTCACTAAATTACGCAGACTGCCTGTGGTCTCGAACTTGCGATCCTCCCGCCTCCGCCTCCGGAGCCGCTGGGATTATAGGCGTGCGCCACCACACCGAGCTCAATGCAGCCCATTTCTTAGAGCAATAACAGCATCTAGAGCAGGATGGTGGCCATGGCTCCCCGCGCCCAACTCCATCTTCCCTGGGAATGCAGTGTGTTTACCTCCGTGAGCAGCAAGGTTTATGCCCCAGTAGCAAGGCCCACGCTTCTTGAGTCTTGAAGTGTGGCATTAGCCGAACCTGGCTCATTTTTTACTTTGTATCTGTAGACGGGTCTTAACTAAGTTACACAGGCTGCCTCTGGCCTTGACCTCGTGATCCTCCTGCCGCCACCTCCCGGGCCGTTGAGATCATCACCGATCATCACCGTATCTTTTGATCACACCCTGTAACCAGCCGTTTTATCATCCTGCATGCCAGGCCGACAGTAACTTTTTCTGGGAAGTTCCCCATCACACAGAAACACGGAAGCATTCATGGGGCATTGATTCCTCCAACCAGGGCCAGAACAGGAGGGAAGGCTTCCCGGGAGGCAAGGAGGCCTGTGGCGCGGAGGCCCCCGGTCATGGTGACCCAGAGGGGCGGAGGAGCCCACGTGCTTGGATGGCTGGATGGAAGATGCTTTTAGGGGTGGTCTTGGGCTAGACTGGGAAGCCCTCAGAGTTGGTGCGATCCGGGAGCCTTGCCTTCTCTCCAGGACGAAGACGGAAGGGGGCTGTCAGATGAGGACATCCGAGCCCAGGCTGACACCTTCATGTTTGGAGGTCAGGGTCCCAGGGTGGGGCTGCAGAGGGGCAGGGGTCTCTCTGTCCTGCGATCGCGGTGGGTGGACCCTCGTCAGCTCCGTCCTCCACTCTTTCCTCCCTCCATCCTCCCCTGGGGTCTGAATGCCTGGGCGCTGTCCACCCTGTGGTGCTGAAGCAGTCCAGGGACCCAAGGCTGCCTGGCTGCCCCTCAGGCCACGACACCACGGCCAGTGGTCTCTCCTGGGTCCTGTACAACCTGGCGAGGCACCCGGAGCACCAGGAGCACTGCCGGCAGGAGGTGCAGGAGCTCCTGCGGGACCGAGAGCGGGAAGAGATTGAATGGTGAGTGCGGGTCCTCGTGGCCTGGCCCTGGGCTCTGCTCCTGGGTGGGGGAGAGGAAGCTCTTTTTTTTTTTTTTCCTTTTTTCTTTTTTCTTTTTTTTTTGTGGATTCCCCCATTTGTGCTTGATGGCGATGGGAGTCAAGCCCACAAACAGTGCCTGGGACCCAGCCTGGCTAGCAAAAATAGAGGTCCTAGGCTCTGGGGACAGAAGGATCCAGACTGCTGAGAGAAGCAGTGACAAATGACAAGAGGTGAAAGCGGATGATGCAACTTCACACGTGTTCAGTGGATGAAATCCCCCCATTGTTGAAATCCCCCCACTGTTGAAATAATGCATTTATTCCCACATGTTCCCCCATTCGCTTCCTTCTCACGAAAACAGCATTTTCCCCAAGCATCTTTTCTCCCTGAGCATTTTTCCTTCTCCTGCACCCAAATTCCTACCTCAGTGTCCGGTCCAGCCAGGAATTCGTAGGGGAAACCTGAGGGTCGGTGTCACCTGTGCCTTTTCCAGATTTCCTGAGCCTTTCATCCATCCGGGCTTCAATCAGCAAACCCTCCTGCACTGCCTTCCCACCCACCATCCTGGCCCCCACCCTGTCCTATGCCCTAGAGACCTGGGAAGGACCCCGTGCAGGGACTCGGCTTCCGGGAGCTCCCAGCCTGGTGACAGAACAGTCCCAGGTCAGGATGCTTCCAGGACACGTGGGCAGGGATGGCACTGAGTAAAAGAAGTAAGGGGGGTAAAGAAAGTGTTTCCAAGGAGAGGCTAAATGATGGTCAGCAGATATTTGGGCACAAATGGGGATCAGCCCTGTAGGTCAAGAAGACAGCCCTGAGGTGCAGCTTAGTGGTCCAGCACTTGCAGAGCATGTAGGCGCGAGGCCCTGGGTTCAACCCCCAGTACCACCAAAAAAAAAAAAAAAAAAGAAAGAAAAAAAAGACAGCCCTGGGCACCATGGGAAGTTAACCTAGATAGATTGACACAGTGTCTGCAACAATGGGCTTAAACATAAATAAGATCATGTGCCTAGCACAAAATTGTGCAGTGTTTCTTTCTGCTGTACATAGGGTCGCATGACTCAGCTTGACAGCACCTAACAGCAACATCTCCAAGGTAGATTGTATAAGAGAAAATGGTCAAGAGGTGAGCCTGAGTCTCGGGAGGTTGAGGCAGGAGGACTGCGAGTTGAAGGCTGGAGGCAGCCTGTACAACTTAGCAAGACCTTGTCTCAAGATTAAAAAAAAATAAAGAAGACAGCCTGAGCCAAAGTTAGGGAAGATGAAGTAGGAGGCAGAAGGGAGGAGGACGGGCTGGAGGAGAGGGGGATCGTGGGAGGAGGAAGAGGAGGAGAAAGGGGAGGGGGAGAGAGAGGAAGGGGAGGAGGAAAGAGAAGACAGAATGGGAAAAGAGAGGGGAGAGAGGAGGAGAAGGAAAAAGAAGACAGGAGAGGAAAGAAGAGAATAGAGAAGAGAGAGGCACAAAGGGATGGAGAAGGTTAAGAGATCAGGGAGAAAGGAAGGCAGGAGACAGAGAGAGAGAGAGACAAAGAGGATTAGAGAAAGAGAGGGACAGACTGAGTTATGCAAAGATGAAGTTTATATGGCAGCAGCTGAGGCCAGTAGTGGAAGACCTGGGAAGCAATGTTAATGACCTCAGTTTTAACCCAGGGGCAATAGGGAGTCATGGTAAGTGTTTGAGCTGAATAGGAACAAGTCACATCTGGATATTAGAAAGACCTTTTTAGGGATCCTTCTGGGATTTCCCCTCTTTAATCTTTTATTTTCAAAATTGACTTGACTTTATGATCTTTCTGTCTTCCAGAAAAATGTTAGTTTATTGAGTTCCATTAAAAAATTATGTAATCCAGACACAGTGTTACATGCCTGTAATCCCAGTTACTAAAGAGGCTGAGGCAGGAGGATTGTTTGAGTCTAGGAGTTGGAGAGCAACCTCAATAAAAAAAAAAAAAGAAAGAAAGAAAGGAAAAAAAGACAGAAAGAAAAAAAAGGAAGGACAGAAGGAAGGGAGGGAGAAAGGAAGGGAGGGAGGAAGGATGGAAGGGAGGAAGGATGGGAGGGAAGGAAGGGAAGGGAGGAAGGAAGGAAGGAAAACAGGAAGGAAAGAAAGGAAGGGAGGGAGGGAAGGAGGGAAGAAAGGAAGGAAAGAAAGGGAAAGGAAAGGAAGGAAGGATGGATTACTAGTAGGTAGAATTTAAAGTATTTTAAAAAGTTTTTAAAAAGGGAGCCGGGCACGATGGTGCATGCCTGTAATCCCAGCAACCCGGGAGGCAGAGGCAGGAGGATCGCAAGTTTGAGACCAGAGGCAGTCTGCATAACTTAGTGAGATCGTGTCTCAAAAAGTAAAAAAATAAATGGGCTGGGGGTGCAGCTCAGTGCTATAGCACTGCAAAGCATGCAGGTGCAAGGCCCTGGGTTCAACCCCCAGTACCACACACACACACACACACACAGACACAGACACAGACACACACACACACACACAAAGCTTTAAAAAAGGAGCCTTAGAAACTCTAGAAATGAGAAAATTATTTTCTAGCTCAAGAGTAGGAAAAATTTTATTTTTACCTGTCCCAGGAGATATCCAAGAGATTGCTATATTGATAAATGAAAAAAGATACAGAACAGCAAGTATAGCCTATAGCATTCCACCATATACATTTTAAAACATGCTAAAAAGTAGCTTTGGAACTAGGCATGGTGACTCATGACTATAATCCTAATGCTCAGGAGGCTGAGGCAGGAGGATTGTTGAGTTTGAGGCTAGCCCAGTCTATGTGGTGAGACTCTGTCTCTAAAGAACAAAAACAAGCAAAGAGGAGGCTCTGGAAGGATACACAACAGAGAGTAACCTAGTCCACCTGTGAGAAGAGGAAGTGGGGGGTGGTGGGCCATAGGAGTGAGTGGTGTTTTATAGATTTCAAAGTCTGAACCAGTTAACTGTATTAGGTATTACAGTTTTAAATAGCTCCACAAAAGAAGAAAACTTAAAATAATTCAGCCCCCCTATTGGAGGAGTGAATTTATAAAAATTTTCCAGTGGATTCTTGTATGTTTGCTAAGTATAAAATCACTGTTCTATTGAAATAATACATTCCCACATGTCAAATGGCATTACTTTTTTTCTTGTGTAATTGCATTTGCCAGTATCTCTTTTTTGTTGTTGGGTGCTGTTCAGTCAGATCTGATTCACAGTGGCCCTGTGTACAACAGAATAAAACACTACTCAGCACTGTGTCATGTACATAATCTTTTTGAGCCTAATGTTGCAGCCACTGTTTCTTCTCATTTTGAGATGTGCCACATCAGCAAAAGGAGGTCCCAGGGGCTTCAGTCCTGTCATTAAGGTTGATTTTAAGGAGGCACTTCCTCCCCAGTGGTTTCTTGAATGCCTTCCAGTGTGTGGGGGTCATTTTCCAGCACTCTATTTGACAGTGTTTCTCTGCTATTCATAGGTTTGATAAAGTATGATAAAGTATGATAAAGAAGTGCAAAACCATTAGATTTTGTTTAGTTTCTTACTCTTTGGCATTTTGATTTTGCTCTCTTGCCATGAGTTATATGTATTTTTATGCAAATTTGTTAATTTTTTAACCACTAGTGTTTGGATGTTGGGTTTTCCTCAGCAAAGCTTTTAAAGATACCTGGGTAAATTTTCTCCAGGACTTCCAGCTCCCCCTCTTAACAGGGGCTCGTGTGTAGCACAGCGTGGCCTCGAACCCACAATCTTCCTGCCTCAGGCTCCTAAGTGCTGGGATCGCAGGTGTGCAGCACCACAGCAGCTCATTTTCTACTTCTCCAATTCTCAAGTATTTGATCCATTTCAGGCTTATTTTATCATAGGGACAAAAGGTTTCAGTGGGCAACAGAGAAGCTGCAGTACTATCATTTTGTACCCTGGATAACCGTTGGGTTGGGGATTCCTTAGGGACGACCTGGCCCAGCTGCCCTTCCTGACCATGTGCATCAAGGAGAGTCTGCGGCTGTATCCCCCGGTCAACGCCGTCTCCCGCTGCTGCACCCAGAACATTGTGCTCCCTGATGGCCGGGTCATCCCCAAAGGTGACCACAGCATTGGGGGGAGGATGTTCTTGGATAGGAAATGGGTCCCTCAGACAGCAGGACCTTGTCCTGATGGTGCTGTCCCCTCCCACAGGTGTTATCTGCCGCATCTGCATTTTCGGGACTCATCATAACCCAGCTGTGTGGCCAGACCCTGAGGTGCCGTCCTTGTGCCCTCCCCCATTGTCGTCCAGCAGAGGGGCCCTAGAGCAGGGGGTGGGGCTTGGACCTGAGACTTTGGGCCTCCCCCTCCCCCACCACAAAGGCTGCTGATTGCCATGGCTGTCTCCCGGCAGCTGGCTGGCTTCCACTGGCTGGCTGGCTCCCCCTGGCTGGCTGGCTCCCTCAGCTGCCTCCCTCCCCCTGGCTGGCTGGCTCCCACAGGCTGGCTGTCTCTCCTCCACTATCTGTCTGCCCCTGGCTGTTTGTTTTCCCCAGCTGCCTGTCCCCCCGCCCCCACCCCAGCCTGGCTGTCTCCCCCAGCTGTCTGTCTCTCCAGGCTGTTTGTCTGTCCCTGGCTGACTGTCTCCCCCGCATCGCATCCAGGCTGTCTGTCTCCCCTGGCTCTGTCTCCCCCAGCTATGCTGGGAAACCCATCCAGCACCCTTGTCTCTGTCTCTCCTGCAGGTTTATGACCCCTTCCGCTTTGACCCCGAAAACGTGAAGGGCAGGTCGCCTCTGGCTTTTATTCCCTTCTCGGCGGGGCCCAGGTGAGGGCAGTGGGCATTGAGGTGGGATGGTGTGCAGGGGGTGGGGGCAGGGTCTGACAGTGGGAAATGGGGGAAATTGGGGTGGCCAGGGGTCCGAGTCTCCTTCCCCGCTGCTCCTGCAAATGTGCCAAGGTGGGGAGATCTGGGGTTGGGGAGGCGCAGGACGGTGGGCGGGTGCTCGGAGCCCCTCCCGCCTGCTGGTCTGAGTGGGGGCCGCAGTCTGCGCCAGGATTTGGGGACAGTGACGTTAGCGCCCCTCGCTGTCCCTCAGGCTGAGCAGGGTGGGGCGGGCGTTCTGGCCAGGCTCCCGTACGACGGGCCAGGGATGGGGTTCCAGGCTCAACCGGAGTCTCGAACTCACCCGCAGGAACTGCATCGGGCAGACGTTCGCCATGACCGAGATGAAGGTGGCGCTGGCGCTGACGCTGCTGCGCTTCCGCGTCCTGCCCGGCGACACCGAGCCGCGCAGGAAGCCCGAGCTGATCCTGCGTGCGGAGGGCGGGCTGTGGCTGCGGGTGCAGCCGCGGGGCGCAGGCGCACAGTGACCTTCCGAGCCCGGCCCGGGGCGCCCCTGCTCCTCCACCTACCTTTGCGGATTCCCAAGAATAAACTGTACTGTCCTCTGGGCCTGAGCCTTGCCAAGCGCCAGTAGCTGGTACTGGGGGAACCCTGTGGTGGATGGGGTGTGGGGTGGGCGGAGCTGGACTCTCTGAGCCCAAGACCCTGGCTTCCCCTCAGGCTGACCACAGGGCCCCCAAGCTGATGGTGGAGCCTGCCCTTTAGCCTGTTGGCCATAGAGAGCCATAGAAGGTGTTTGAGCAGGAGGACAATTGTTAAGGACAGGTTTAAGACGCAAGATTGAGGCTCTCAGTGAAGGAAGAGAACACAGACAGAGACAGATCCCTTTGTCTAGGGTGCGGGTGACCACAACCCAGAGATCCTTGGGCAGACCAGAACACAGGGGAGGAGGGCCTGCCCATTCCGCCCACACTTCTCAGACGGCTTCTTCTCCTTCTCCTTCTCCTCCACCTCCTCCTTCTCCTCCTTCTCCTTCTTCTTTCTTCTTCCTCCTCCTCCTTCTCCTTCTCTTCTCCTCCTTCTCCTTTCTTCTTCCTCCTCTTCCTCCTCTTTCTTCTCCTCTTCTCCTCCTTCTCCTCCTCCTTCTTCCTCCTTCTCCTCCTCCTTCTCCTTTCTCCTCCTTCTTCTTTCTTCTTCCTCCTCCTTCTCCTTCTTTCTTTGTCCTCCTCCTCCTCCTCCTTCCTCCTCCTCCTCCTTCCTCCTCCTCCTCCTCCTTCTTCTTCCTCCTCCTCTTCCTTCTCCTTCTCCTCCCCGTTTCTTCTTCTTTTTTCTAATTTTTAATTTAAAAAATTTTGCAGCACTTGGGGATTGAACCCAGGGTGTTCATAAATTTTTCCAAGTGTTCTATTACTGGGCTGCTCTCCTGGCCCCCTTTACCATCTTTTATCTTGAGACAGGGTCTCACTAAGTTGCACAGGCTGCCTCTGGCCTCGAACTTGTGATCCTCCTGCTTCTGCCTCTCGAGTCTCTGGGATCACAGGCGTGGCCACCGTGCCTGGCTAAACTCTCAGGATTGTTAAGTCCCCTTCTTGGCATTGCCAGTGTCCTACCCCTGTGTCTGCCCCTCTCTGGTGGTACCATCTGTGGCCTGCTTCCTCTGCCTTTAGGGAGACCCTCTCTTTCCTCTTCTGTCCCCACTGATGCTGCCCAAGCTCCAGGACAGCAGGCACTGGCTAAGCCCCACCTGTGTGACCAGCACCCTCAGGAGTGTTAGGGGGAGGGCTCACCCTTCCCTCTTTAACTCCAGGATCCTCAACGTCCCCATCACAGACCACCCCTGATCATCCTGGGCTGGGGTGGGGGTTAGGTCCATCCTGTTTAAGTCTTGAGATTCAAAGCTAGACAATTGGAAAGAAAAATCACCCCCAAGAACATGAAATCTGCAGCCAGATCACTCAGACTCAAGTCTTGGGTTTGCTGTGTGACTTGAGCAAGTTAATTTCCCTTTTGTGCCTCGCTTTCCTCAACCATACAATCGGACACCACCACTACCTGCTTCAGGGTTGCACCAATGAGTAATTATAAAGCACTTAAGAGTTATACCTTGTTTATTGTTAGGTGCTGTGGGGTTGGATCTGACTCATAGTGACCCTATGTACAACAGATGAAACACTAGTCAACACTGTGCCATGCATATTATCTTTTTATGTTGAGCCCATTGTTGAGGCCATTGTGTTTCTCTTCATTGTGAGTCGTGCCTCATTTTGGGAGGTCCCAGGAGCTTTACTCCATTCCCATCATCTAGGTCAGTTCTACTTTGAGGAGGCAACTCTTCCCCAGTCCCTTTTTGAATGCCTTCTAGCCAGGGGGGCTCATTTTCCGGCATTCTATCTGACAGTGCTTCTCTGCTATTCATAGGGGTTTCAATGGCTGATTGCTTCAGGAGTGGGCTGCCGGGCCCTTCTCCCTAGTCTGTCTTAGTCTGGCAGCTCAGCTGAAACCTGTGTACCATGGGTGGCCCTGCTGGATCTGAAATACCATTGGCATAGCCTTCAGCATCACAGCAACATGCAAGCCCCCATAGCATGACAAGCTGACAGACACTTGGGGAAAGCTATGCCAGCGTATAGCAAATTTTATGTAAAAAGGGCCATTATTATTTCCTCTATCAGAAAGCTTAACTTTGGCAAATCAAAAGCATGTCTATCAAGAGACTGCTAGTATTCAAGGGTATGGAATCAACCAAGATGTCCATCAACAGAGGAGTGCATTGCAAAACTGTGGCATATATACACAAGGGAATCCTTTTAGCAATGAGGAAGAATGAAATTATATCATCTGCAGCAACATGGATGGAACTGGAGATCATCATTTTAAGAGAATTAACCCAGACGCAAAAGGAGAAATACCCTATGTTCTCTTATGTGGGAGCTAAGTCTAACTTAAAGAAAGAAAAATAATGATACATATTTAGATATATATAAATGAATAATGATACCTAGCTAAGAGAAAATACTAGCAGATCAGAAAGAAGGGGGGAGGGGATCAGCGGGAGGGAATAGAGTTTGGAAGAGGGGAAGGGAAATATTGTAGAGGAGTAAAGAGGGAGAGGAAAAATCTCAAAATACAGGCTGCCACTATATGAACGCGTGAAAAGAAAAAAACAATGAACATATATAACCCATGATGTCATATGGCTTTCACTGCATAGTAACTAAAACTACTTTTTCCTCTTCCTTTTATATTGTTCTATACATTATGTAGATGATGAACGTGTAAGCAAATGTGACTTAATAGTTGCACAATCGATACAGCAAACATCTTATAACTGTCTCCCACTAACATTTCTTATATATTTGCTGTTGTTGTCAGGTGCCATCAAGTCGAGTCTGACTCATAGCGACCCTCATAGGGTTTTCAATGGCTGACTGTTTTGGGATTGCCTTGGGAGTGGGTTGCCACGTCCTCCTCCCATTTTGCGGTGCTGGGAATCGAACTCGGGACCTCAGAGACTGCAGAGCAGTGCTCTACCAACTGAGTTAAATCCCAGCCTGAAACATATATATATATATACATATATATGTGTGTGTATATATATATACACACACACACATATATGTATATGTATGTATATATGTATATATATGTTTCAGGCTGTATACACACACACACACACACACACACATATGCTTATTATTTTGGTGTCTTAAACTCAAAGGCAAGAGCATGGAATCAGCTCCACCCACCCTGTCAGCTCTGCACTTAGGAGGCAAGGTTTTGCTAGAGTAGAAGTACAAGGCGGGAGAAGAGGCGAGGAACCTCAGTCAAAGTGTTCAAGTGACATGCTGCTCCAAAACTCGGTCTCTTTTCGTAGGCATTGCCCATCTTTTCAGGGACTCTGTACTACTGAGCCCTGACTAGTCTCTCCCACCTCTCAAGCTGATCTATTTCCCTGTCCGCATTCAACCACTGTGGCTTCAGTTCTGGGTCTTCTAATATACTCAGTCTTTTCTTGCCTCAGGGCCTTTGCACTTGCTGTCCCCAGTATGTGTTAGTTAGCTTGTGTGTTATTGTGGCAAAATACCCAATGGAAACAACTTAGGGCAAGAAAGATGTATTTTGGCTCCTAGTTCTGAGGATGTCAGCTTGCAGTGGCCAGGAGGCATGGAGGAACAGCTGCAGGGCCTGTGGCGGAGGACTTCACATCATGGCGGATCAGGAGCAAAGAGAGCTTACTGGAACCAGGGATCTGAGTAAACCTTCCAAAGGCCCACGCCCCAGTGACCTGCAAACTAGCTCCCACCTCCTGAAGTTGCACAGCCTCCACAAACAGTGCCACCACTGGGGACCAAGCATCCAAACACATGATATTAGGAGACATTTTAGGTTCAAACCGTAACACTGTACCTGGGATATTCTTCTCCAAACTCTTGTGACCAATTCAGGGACTGACTGAAGTATCATCTCGTCGTGGAGGCTCTTCCTCTACTGTCTATGTGTCAGCCTCTTCTCAGGTCATTTCAATCCCATTATTCATTTTTGTCATCGCAGTCGTATTTATTTTCTAGCGTATTGTTTGTCATCTCTAATCGAGATTCCAGCCCCATGAGATCGACTTTGCCTGTCTTGTTCATTCTGGTTCTGTTTACCTCGCTGTAGCCTTTGCTGGCACAGCAGAGCTCCACCCACGTCCATTTGAGCATCAGTATTGCAATCTCAGCTATGCTGTCTTCCAAACTGCCAGTTACCTTTGCCATAAGGCTTCTGGTGGCTGGATCTCACTCTGCCCTCGGGGAAGCCTGGAAGTGTTGGGTAAATGAATCCTCTACAAATCAGCCCCTAACCAGTGACGGGCAGGAGCTGATGTATAAATACCTCCAACCCCTCTGCTCCCCACGTCTGTCAGCTTGTGGTGCTGTGGGGGCTTGCGTGTTGCTATGATGCTGAAAGCTATGCCACAGGTATTTCAGATACCAGCAGGGCCACCCATGGAGGACAGGTTTCAGCTGAGCTTCCAGACTAAGATACACAGGAAATGGCTGAGGCAGGATTTGAATCTGAGTTTGTCTGATCTGAGTCAGTGCCCTGAGACATGAAGCCATCCATGCTAACAAGTCTCCCTTGCCTATGAATCTGTGCGTAAGTACCCAGAGAGAGGAATAATTTAGACTGCCAATGGATCTCTGATTTTAAAAAGAAAACAGAGCTGGGGGTGTAGCTCAGTAGCAAAGGGCTTGCCTACTGTATGTGAGGACTGTCTTCAGCAAGGCAAATAGAGAAAAAGAAGGAAAGAAAGAAGAAAGAAAAGAAAAGAAGGAAGGAAGGAAAAGAAAGAAAAAGAAAGGAAGGAAAGAAGGAAGGAAGAAAGGAAGGAAGGAAGGAAGGAAGGAAGGAAGGGAAAGAAAGAAGCAAAGTAAAGCCCTAGAGAATTCAATGGAAGTAATGTCATGAATTCTCCATACCTGGCAATTAGTAGAATCCTCCAGAGCCACCACCTGCATCTCCCCTCCCAAGCTCTCCATGCCCCCTGGAGTCCCCTGGATGCCTCCATTCCTTGGAGGACATCTGCCTGCACAACCAACCAAACTCTGTGGCCATAACAATCCCCGGGAAGCCAATTCCGAGATTTACGAGTGATCAAGCATGGCATTTTTAGTGACTCCTAGGGACTCATTAAAAGTTGACATGCGATTCCAATCACCCCTTCATTTGTGCAAATTAACGAGTCCCTGAGGACCAGCCCCGGAGGTGCATGGCTCAGGGCTAAGGTG